>CP141138.1:6494600-6776436 GCA_035236585.1 Warburgia ugandensis
TTCCTCCATTCAACTCTATTAAATACCATAGCTTCATTTAGTCCCAAAGTTTTTAAGTCTTTCCTCACCACTTCTATCCACGCTCTTTTCGGCCTTCCCCTTGCCCTTTTAGAACCTTCAACTTGTATTGCCTCACTCCTTCTAACTGGTGCCATTGTTGGTCTCCTTTGAACATGTCCAAACCATCTAAGTCTAATCTCCCCTCATCTTGTTACCTATTGGTGCTATCCCTAAATTTTCTCTAATATTTTTATTTCTAATTCTATCCTTTTTGTTGAATTGTTTTACCTGGCAAGTGCACCCGCTATCAGAGGGTAACTTATGCAAGTACGGGTTTCCATCCCACGGTGACTTGATTTAAAATGGAGTTTTCAATAAAATCTAATTAATAAAAGAACCAAAAACAAAGACTATACTAGAATTAAACTAACAATAAAATAAAATTCAAATTTATTCAACTATCAGAATGTACACAATTATTTATTCCAAAAACACGTAAAATAAAACTAAAAGCCGTCCCTGGATAAGCCTCCAGTCTCCGGATAGTCAAAATGATGATAATGTAAAACCGTAATAACACAAGGACATAGAAGTAAATAAACTTAGGGACCTAAATCAGTATTAAACCGAGGACATGGATTATATTAAACTGGGGACCCAAATGGAATTTCCGATAAAGTGTAAGTGGAATTAAACAAAGGACTCGTATGGGATTTCTCGAGATCTTCAAGGCGTACTTGGAATTCTTCAAGGCTCCGGGTTTAAACAAAAAAACCAGGAAAACGTGGGGTTTGAGAAGGAAGAGGAGAGAAGAAGAAAAGAGGGAGGGGAAGGAGAAGGGGGAAAGGGAAGAGGAGAGGAGAAGTGAAGGAAAAGGGAGGGAAGCCTGGATTGGGTTTCCTTCTATGGACCGGCCAACGATGGAAAGAGATGCCAGAGATGGGTGCTGGGCAATCTGATGTCAGTTTGGTATATGGGCAGCCCTGGCCGGGCGTCACCGTGCATATGCCATGCAAGTACAGAGAGATAACGCCGGCCGGAGAGAGAGAGAGAGAGAGAGAGAGAGAGAGAGCGAGCCATGGGGGCAGGGTTTGGCTTGGGTAGATGTTGCTACAGGAGCCGATGGAGAGAAGAGGAGGTCTGGGCAAAGGTGAAGAGCCTAGGAATTGGTGCAAAGGCTCGGGGCTAGTGGGAAAGAATCGAATAGATTGGGTAAGAGCTCGGATTTTCTCGGGGATTTGGCCGAGGAGAGGGAGCCGGGTTGGGTGGTGGAGAACATATAGGTGGAGAAGGTGCGATGGTCTGGAAAGTCGGGCAAGGCTAGAAGAGAGGGAGTGTAGTGCTGGAGCCCGGGTCGTGCAATGGCCGGACCGAAGGCCGGGGCGTTGAAGGAGTACTGGCGTTGCTAGGTGAGCAGAGAAAGAGAGAAGAAGAGCAGGAGAGTGTGGTGTGTCGCCGCAGTAAAACCAGGGAGTGCGTGAGGTGCTGGGGTAGATGAGCAGGAAGAGAGAGAATTAACAGACATGGAGAACGAAAGTGAGAAGGGAGAAGAGAAAGGTGATGGTGCGCGTGTGCGAGAGAGACAGAGCGTGAACAAGAGAGAAGGTAGGGAGGAGAATCTGGGTACATTTGCTAGAAGAGAGGAAGATGGGAAGAGAGAGAGAGGAGAAAAAAACGTTGGGAGATATGAGTAGAGAGAAACAAGAGAAGGTAAGGGGTTGGCGTATCCGGGCGGTGAAGACGGCTGGGTGTTTGGCAGGGGTTACAGCAAGAAGAGAGAGTGGAGAGAAGATGCGGTGAATGGACTGGGAAAAGAAGGGTGCGAGAGAGATGATGGGGATAGGGAGAAAACTAGAGGCAAAATCACAGGATGAGAGAAGGAGATAGGGAGTATGTAGGGAGAGAAGAGGAGATGAGAGTGGGAGAGAAAAGAAGAAGGGAAGCTGAAGGGTGGTGTTGCTGTGTCCGTTTGGGAAAGAGAGTACATGGGAGAAGAGAGGAGAAGGAAGCGTTGGGAGAATGGGAAGTGGGGGAGAAGCAAGAGGGAGAGAGTTGGGTACGTGAGAATGAGGAAGAAAGGAAAAAAGAAAAAGGAAAGAAGGAAAAAGAAAGAGAAGGGAAAAGGAAAGAAAGAAAAGAGGAAAAGGAAAAAGAAAAGGAAAGAAAGAAAAGAAAGAAAAGGAAAAGAGAAAAAGGAAGGGAAAAAGGAAAAGGAAAAGAGAAAAAGGAAGAAAAAAGAAAGAGGAAGAAAAGGAAAGAAAGAAGTGGGGGAAGGAGTTGTACTTTCCATTTTGTCCATTATTTTTATTCCATCCATCTCCATGCGGGTGATCTCAGTCCATCCATTGCCCTTTAAGCCGATCTGTACCATATCTTTTACTCGTATCCATCCGTGCGGCCCTTGGTTGGATCTCGCAAAAGAAAAGACTAAATTAGAATCATCTCGAACCGCACATTAGTCATCTAATGAACTCTAATGATCATCTCGACCGTTGATTTTGACAAAATTAAGGTTTGGATGGTCAATTGGATTTATATTCAAAATCAAGCTAAGTTTTGTAAAATTGAACGGTTAGATGATCTAATTGAACGCTAAATTAGGGAAATTTTCAAACACTTAACACACCCCTCAACCAAAGATTTTGCTAGTCCCGAGCAAAAACATGCGAAAAACCAAATTTCAAGATTTCAAATTTTATTTTTAAGTCAACTCCTCTTTTTCTCCTCGTAGAATTATCTTCAATAAATCAAGCATCAACTTTATCATAATAATAAAAAATGACCGAAAAAAATTCAAAATCCCACCCATATGCCAAAATAATTCCAATTAAGCTCAAATCTCGCAGTGAGTGTGTGCATGTACAAATTACATATGGAATCATCTTTGATCTCTAAATAAACTTCTAACTTTTGAACTCCATCCGAAATATGTTTTGACCTCAAGCCTCACTAATGACATACACTGTGAAACAAAATCTCCCGCATAAAGGGGTTAAACTGCATATCTCTTTTTAATTATGTGAGTCGAAAGTAAATAAAAGTAAAATTTTCTCACATGCACTCATGAAAATTGGGAGTTACTAAGGAATTTCATTGTTTTGATCCCTTTAGAATAGATGCCATTACCTTTGAATACATTTTAGAAATACCACTTCCTTATATCCTGGCCCATTCATTTCCTCATCAAGATCTATATTTCTCCTAGAATCAATAGGTCTTTAATTGGGACCTAAACGAGAAGGTATTGTGGTACCAAAGAAAGGGTATAAGGATATTCAAAATTTCTTCAAAAAATAAGTAGAGGTCTTCTAAAGTTGAGCAATTCTTTCTTTCTTTGATGAAGTGAATATTTCTTTTTCTTTCTCTTTTCTTTGCATTCTTCAAACCTTCTTTTTCTTTTTCACTATTTCAATACTTTTGAATCACTTTGAAGAATATTTCTTTTCTTGATATCCACTTTTTATTATAACTAAAAGATATTTCTTCATTCTTCTCTAACTTTTTTTTCAAAGAAAATGGGTAATGGATAATTTATACCGGGTTAATATGGGTAAAGGATAATTTCAAGTGACAAAAGAAAAGGCTTATATTAAAGGCTCAAGTTGGCTAACTAATGGTAACAATACTGGGTAGGCTTTATGTCTCTCTAGGTTAACAACAAGGATGGCCTAAATCATTTTCTAGGGCTTCCTATAATCCATCAAATTCACCTAGAACTTCTAGAATTAGTTAAAGGTAATATTCTAACTATTTAGGTAATTAGCCAAAATTACGAGTTTGGGATCAATTTTCTTTAAGCATGCTGAAGAATATTAGGAATATTTATAACCTCTCAAAAAAAATGAATGGCTCTAAAACTCACTTAGGTTATAGATCTCCACTCCAATTTCTTCTAATTTCTAAGTTATAGCCACTTACTCAATTCAGACTATCTATATGCAATCAAGTGTACAAACATGTGATTTGAGACTTTGCTTTCATAGAATACTTTAGAAAATGAGTAAAAAGATGAATTAATCTATATTCAATTCCATTAATAAGCTAAAGTTATCTAGATTATACTGTAAAAATCCAATTCTCATCATAGTGTAGGAAATGACCTAAAATTTTTTAATTTTTTAATTTTTTTTTGAAAAACTAAGGAAAACACCTAAAAATCTAATAAAAACTTAAATTTGCTAGAATTCTACACCCCCAACCTGAGAGAAACATTGTCCTCACTGCTTAAAAAGCAGGACCTAAAATGAATATGAGTGATGTATAAAAACAACAAAAATGAAAAACTCTATTGCTTCTCAAAGGAGCACTAAGTTTAACGCCTTTCAGCCGCATATATCCTCATATTTATCTTTCAGTACTTCCCGATTCCACACGAAATGACAAGATTTCTCACGCCACTTCAAAATCTCACGATAGTCTATATACCATCCAATTCTAAATTTTTGGTAATGTGTAGAATTAGTAAATACGCAGAGACTACCAGTGAATGTAAGTTGAATGAGACCACTTTGATGATTTCCTATCTTCAAAATTTCACTAAGATCATTATAATTCCTCTCCACCTTGAAAATTTAGGTGGTGGAATCTTTATAACAATGTGAACTAATGTGAATTTAAATTCTTTTTCGAACTCATATGTATGTGAAGAGTCCTCCCTTTCCCTTTACATTTTCTTGAAAGATTGAGATATGTTTCCACTCTACCCTTCCTTATAAGATTGTTCTTGTATTAATAAAGCGAGGGGGCATGGTTTTGCTTACATCCTGATTATCTTTTAGTGTGTACCCTTTGGAGTCATTGATGTATGGACAATAGATCAATGGACTCTTTCTTGTCTCCGTTTCTATCGGGCATGTGCAACAAATCGTGGGCCTTAATTTATTATCTAATGATTGTTCAAATGAAGGTCAGAATGTCCCAATCGTGTACATATTCTACGTTAAAAGGCTTATTTGGGGTTTCTGTGCCTGTATAAGGGTTCTACAGATGATGGGAAGGAAGCATCTCACTCCATCGAAGCTCCTCAAAATGAGGTTTCCATTTTCTTGTATCCATGATATGGGGACAATCAAGGAGGGCATTAACTCCCTCTATTAATGCATCCTCATTAAACTCATTAAAATGGGCCAAACAACGCTTCAAAGGGGTCCGACAAGGAAGACGGCTGAAACTGATCTTGCACAACCGAATTGATCATGTTAATACTGCGTGCAAATCACTCTCGTAGGGGTTTCAATGCTAAAGTTGGTTACAAATGTTAGCAAGATGTTTAGCTCTAATGTCACATTGCACAAAGGATAAGTTTCATGACACCATTTCTACAAAGCTTGATTAAGGCATTGGACGTAGCCAAAAATGGTCGTCTCCAAGATGCGACCTGTATTTCATTCTTCTCATTCACCACCTATTGTGTATCTAGAACTAGAAAAATCGACAGGAAACAAAATTGTTCTACCCGGACTAACACATCCTCTATTACCCTCTCGTATTTTTTACAGTAATCTGGCTCAGCCAGGCCGAGCGTAGTGCAGATGGTAGGTTTTAGTTCACCCGCATCTCATCTGTTCATATACCGAGTATGGTAATAGATTTACACTAGATCCTAAATCGAAGAAGAGCTTGGTTAAATCTTCAGTAGCTGCCAATAATGCAAGTAAGAGTGGGGCAACCAGGATCTTTGGTACTTTGGTGGTGTATTGGGTAGTTGAAGAATGTAACTAACTCCGTTCTCACGCCAAAAATGCCTTCTTCTCGGACATTCAATTTTTCTCTTTATGGTGCATAAGTCTTTTAAGAATTTGGCATACCATGAAGGATTTGTTTTATAAAGCATCTAAGACTCGGTATGTTGATCTTCGACTTGTTTGGAAAATCTCTAAAATCTCATCATTAGAAGCAGTACTTTCTGTGCTTGGACGTAACTCTTTGTAGGGAATGGGAATGGAGCAGTGTATGTAGGACATGGATCAACAGTGAAACAGTGGTCCTTTGCTTGTAGAGTTTTCTTTTAACTTTCGTGGATTTTTCTACCTTTTTCACTTTTGAGGCTCATCTTTCTCAATTCTTTTACCACTCCTAAGAATAGTAATAGCCTTAGTTTGTTCCATGGTAGAGCTAGATGTGTCATCAGATGCATTAATGCTAACCGCATGCACTCCCTTAGGGTTTGCTTGTGGTTGAGCTTCGAACTCTTCCTTTTTCCATACTTTGCATCATTTGACTCATCATGTTTTTTAATTCATTCATGGACTGGTTGGTTTGTTTTATTTGACTTTCTAATTGAGAAATTTTCCTTTCCTGGTTTTGAATGTTTTGATTATCCTCAACATGCCTTTTAGGTGGGGGCAAGTAAGGTCCAAGGAGGTTGATGAGTTTGATAAGGTAAGGTAAGAAGTCCTTGGTTTTGTTGATGAGGTTGATATTGTCCTGATTGTGGAACATTAGCAGTAGGTCCATTTTTCCAACTAAAATTTGGATGGTTTCTCCAGTTGGGGTTATAAGTGTCGAATATGGGAGAAAGGTCTTTTATATGTGTTAAGTGCATTAGCTTGATCATGAAGTACATCTTGAAAAGCAGGGATTGTAGGACATTCCTGAGTAAGATGTGACGTACTTTCACAAATACTACACACTTGTTCTTCTTTATTTGAGTTTTTCTTTCCCATTTCTATGGCTTCTACTTTTCTCGCTAGGGATGCTACTTTAGCATTGATATCATCTTTTTTAGACATAGCATACATGCCTCCCCCCTAAGATGGGTGTTATTGGGCTTAGGTCTATCTGTATGTTCTATTCTTTCTGAGTCAGCCCAAGTCTGTGCACTTTCAGCTAGCCATTCCAAATACTCCTCCGCCTCATCTGGTTGTTTGTTGAGAAAGTTGCCATTACACATCATCTCCACAAACTGGCGCATGTCAGAATTTAGTCCTTCATAAAAGAAGCTGATGATGCACTATGGTTCATAGCCATGATGTGGGCAAGTGAGTTGTAGTTCTTTGAACCTTTCCCAGCATTAATAGAATGATTCTTTATCCTTCTGGGTAAAGTTCATTATTTTACATGGGTTTATTGGTTTTATGGGTAGGGAAAAACTTCTTTAAGAATTCCCTAGTCATTTCCATTCCAGGTTCTTATGGAACCCGATGGCGGTACATTAAACCACATTTTTGCTTTTTCCTTTAAAGAGAAAGGAAAAAGTTTAAGTCTGACAAGATTCTAGACCTATATTTTGAGTTCTCTGGGTACTACATACCTCATCAAATTCTTTAAGGTGCAAATAAGGACTCTCACTATCTAGACCATGGAATTTGGGAAGTAATTGGATTACTCCCGCTTTTTAATTCTAACGCACCAAAGATTTTGAGGAAGAATTACACAGATGGTGTGCTTTGGTGCGTGTAGGCTGAAGGTAGTCTTTTAAAGTTCTACCACGAAAGTTTTGATGACCCTCAATATTATCATCCCCATGTTCACTTTGTTGGTTCCACTCCCTATTGTTTCTTCTCCAATCTCTATTTGGTTGATGATTATTCCTCCTTGGTGGAGGTTGATATTCATCTTCTATCAAGGGTGGTGGGTCCTCATTCATGATGAGTGGAGCCCCTTGACTTCCATGGGGTGGATTACCCCTTGAGCGTTGATCAGCCATAAATGTGGCCTCATCTTGCAGTATGTCTTTTTGGTCGTACTTGACTAACCTTCCGGTTTTGTCGCGTCTCCAAAAGTGCATACAAGGGAAGTTTCTTTTCGTTTTTTGTTTTTATGTTTTTATGTTTTTTTTTTTTTTTTTTGAGAAAGCTAACCTAAATGATGCAACCTAACTTCTAGAATGATGCGCAAACAAAAGGGCACACTCAAATAATCCTAAGGCTAATAAGCTGCAATATATTTGATTTTCTTGATTTTCTGTGGGGACGATGCTTTTATTAGCCTAGACTAGCGCTCCTCCTCTCTTTAGAAGTTGATTACTGCTTACTAGTTGGGTTCTGTCCAAAGTGGTTAATACAACCCTCGTGTAAGGAGGTGTTTAGACCTCAACAAACGTCAATAGGAGGTGGGGGAAGAGCGAGGCTCTATTAAGTAACCCCCAATAACCACAGTGATCAAAAGCCACTGGACTGACAGTAAATCGCGTCCTATTAAGAGGGTCCTACGAGCATGTGATGGCCCTATAGGTCTCTTCTGATTGATTTTAAATTAACGTGAAAGGAAGGTTTGCGCGCTTGAGATGATTATCCTAAGTGGGCCAAGAGGTGGTGATGAAATCCACCCTTGATCTTATGGGGGTAGGGTGCCCTTACTAATTAATTTCACACACCATGGCAATTTGATCAGCATATAAATCACCTTAAAACATTAAACATGCCCTAAGAATGCAATTAAAAGCAAGAACTAATGCAAAATCCTAAAATGCAACAATTATAAAAGATGCTTCTATATGAGTTACACTACCAAACAATGCAAATTATTCTAAATGCAAACCCTAATCTAGAAAATAAATGAGTGAGGAAACTCACAGTGGGGTTTCTGATGAAGATCAAGTGTGGGCCACCTTATCCCACACTTGCCCTGTATTATACAACCCTTTAAATTTTAAAATGGAAATTGCAATTTACAAGGATCCTCACTACAAGATTCACTCAAAAGGAAAAAGAAAGTCCTATTCTAGGAAAGCAGGGAAGTTTCCAATTTGGTGAAGATCCACTTGCCAAATTCCTCCACTTTCCTATTTCCTGAAAAATAAAATTAGAAATTAGTACCAAATTCAGGAAACAAGGTGATTATGCCCTAAAAAAAATTGAAAAATGCACCTAAAATTTCCTAAAATGCTAAAAATTGCAATTCCTAATTTTATGTATTTTTCTGGATTTTTCTGATTTTTTTAAAATTTTCTGATTTTTTTTATTTTTTAATTAAATTTTATGAAAACTCTTTTGCAAGTCCCCGGCAACGGCGCCAAAAACTTGTTGAATTGTTTTACCGCAAGTGCACGGGCTATTGTAGGGTAGCTTATGCAAGTACGGGTCGATCCCACGAGGACTTGATTTAAAATGGAGTTTTCAATAAAATCTAATTAATAAAAGAACCAAAACAAAGACTATACTAGAATTAAACTAACAATAAAATAAAATTCAAATTTATTCAACTATTGCAATGTACACAATTATTTATTCCAAAAACACAGAAAATAAAACTAAAAGCCGTCCTGGATAAGCCTGTCCTAGATAGTCAAAATGATGATAATGTAAAACCAGAATAACACAAGGACATAGAAGTAAATAAACTAGGGACCCAATCGGTATTAAACTGAGGACATGGATGGTATTAAACTGGGGACCCAAATGGAATTTCTGATAAAGGACAGAAGTGGAATTAAAACAGGGACTCAGATGGGATTTCTGAGATCGCCGAGAGCGGAGACTTGGAATTCTTCAAGGTTACGGGTTTAAACGAAAAACCAGGAAAACGTGGGGTTTGAGAAGGAAGAGGAGAGAAGAAGAAAAGAGGGAGGAAGGAGAAGGGGGAAAGGGAAGAGGAGAGGAGAAGTGAAGTGAAGGAAAAGGAGGGAAGCCTGGATTGGGTTTCCTTCTATGGACCGGCCAACGATGGAAAGAGATGCCAGAGATGGGTCTGTGGGCAATCGATCTTTGAGGCTGGTATAAGGGCAGCCTGGGCTGGGCGCTACCGTGCTATGCCATGCGGTGCTAGAGAGATAACGCTGTCAGGTGGAGAGAGAGAGAGAGAGAGAGAGAGAGAGAGAGAGAGAGAGAGAGAGAGAGCGAGCCATGGGGGCAGAGGTTTGGCTTGTGTAGATGTTAAGCAGGGGAGCCGATGGAGAGAAGAGGAGGTTCTGGGCAAAGGTGAAGAGCCGGGAATGGTGCGGCGTTACCGGGCTGAGTGGGAAAGAATCGAATAGATTGGGTAAGAGCTCGGATTTTCTCGGGATTTGGCCGGAGGAGAGGGAGGCGGGTTGGGTGGTGGAGAACATATAGGTGGGAGAAGGTGCGATGGTCCGAAAGTCGGGCAAGGCTAGAAGAGAGGGAGCAGAGTGCTGGTTACAGTCGTGCAATGCTGGGTGAAGGTAGGGCGTTGAAGGAGCATTGCGGTGCTAGGTGAGCGGTAGAGAAAGAGAAGAAAGAGCAGGAGAGTGTGGTGTCGCCAGAAACCAGGGAGTGCGTGAGGTGCTGGGGTAGATGAGTAGAAGAGAGAGAATTAACAGACATGGAGAACGAAAGTGAGAAGGGAGAAGAGAAAGGTGATGGTGCGCGTGTGCGAGAGAGACAGAGCGTGAACAAGAGAGAAGGTAGGGAGGAGAATCTGGGTACGGTTGTGGAAGAGAGGAAGATGGGAAGAGAAAGAGAGGAGAAAAAAAACGTTGGGAGATAAGGGAGTAGAGAGAAACAAGAGAAGGCAAGGGGTTGGCGATCTGGGCGGTGAAGACGGCTGGGTGTTTGGCAGGGTTGTAGCAAGAAGAGAGAGTGGAGAGAAGATGCGGTGAATGGACTGGGAAAAGAAGGGTGCGAGAGAGATGATGGGGATAGGGAGAAAACGAGAGAAAAATTCAGAGTGAGAGAAGGAGATAGGGAGTATGTAGGAGAGAAGAGGAGATGAGAGTGGGAGAGAAAAGAAGAAGGGAAGCTCAAGGGTGGTGTTGCCGTGTCCGTTTGGGAAAGAGAGTACAAGGGAGAAGAGAGGAGAAGCGGCGTTGGGAGAATGGGAAGTGGGGAGAATAAGAGGGAGAGTTGGGTGCGTGAGAATGAGGAAAGGAAAAAGAAAAAGGAAAGAAGGAAAAAGAAAGAGAAGGAAAAGGAAAAGGAAAAGGAAAGAAAGAAAAGAGGAAAAGGAAAAAGAAAAGGAAAGAAAGAAAAGAAAGAAAAGGAAAAGAGAAAAAGGAAGGGAAAGAGGAAAAGGAAAAGGAAAAGAGGAAGAAAAAGAAAGAGGAAGAAAAGGAAAGAAAGAAGTGGGGGAAGGAGTTGTTCTTTCCATTTTGTCCATTATTTTTATTCCATCCATCTCCATGGGTGATCTGGTCCATCCATTGCCCTTTAAGTGATGCATCTGTTATCTTTTACTCGTATCCATCCGTGCGTCCTTTGGTTGATCTCGCAAAGAAAAGACTAAATTAGAATCATCTGAACCGCACATTAGTCATCTAATGAACTCTAATGATCATCTAACCGTTGATTTTGACAAATTAAGGTTTGGATGGTCAATTGGATTTATATTCAAAATCAAGCTAAGTTTGGTAAAATTGAACGGTTAGATGATCTAATTGAACCCTAAATTAGGGAAATTTTGACCAAAATTAAACACTTAACACCTTTCTTGTCTTACCACTCATCCATCTCAACATCCTCATGCAAATAGCATGTACCAGGGAATCTCCTCATGCAAATGTTTTGTTAACTCATCCATAACTAATGTGAAAAGGTATGGACTCAATGCCAATCCTTGGTGCAATCCGACAAAGGATGACAGGAAAATCACCAGTCACGCCACTAGTGGTCTTAACATTTGTTACTACTCCCTCATACATGTCTTTAATTATATCTATATGCCCCTGAGAAACCCCTTTACCACCCAATACCCTCCATATTAACTCTCTAGGGATTGTATCATAAGCTTTCTCTAAGTCAATAAAGACCATGTGCAGGTCTTTTCTCCTCTCATTATATTTCTCTACTAATTGTCTTAGTAAGAAAATAGCTTCCATGGTAGACCTCCTAGGCATGAAACCAAATTTATTCTCCGATACACTTGTTTCATGTTGTAGCCTCTTCTCAATTACTCTTTCAAAAAGTTTCATGGTGTGGCTCATAAGTTTGATCCCTCGATTATTAAAGTTGTTTACACTAAACAACTTCTTTATGTACAACAAAAAACGATCAACCCAAATTTACACTAATCATTACATACCATCTTTGATTTTTAAATAATAATTTACAAAAATTTTGAATTATGTGAAATCTGTGTCAAGTAAACTTTAATTTATGAACTACTCTCTCTCTCTCTCTCTGACACACACACACACACACACACACACACACACATATTTCCCACCTCATGAAATGGATAGGGAAATTTAAGCTAACACACACAAACACCTCATAATTAATTTAATCATCTTATTTTGTTAAAGTTCTTTTATTACTGTAGCTTTTGTACTTCTTTGGTCATCACATTTCTTTAGTTTTATAAGAGTGTTTCTACAATATTTTGCGATGCAACTCAACTTTGGAACCTTAGTGCCAATCGAATACATATAATCATTTAGAATCAAGAAGTTCAACCCTTAAGAAATCTTATGAATAACCATTAGCAACCTGGTCATGTGATCAGACTCAGTGTGGGATGCAATTTCCCATTAAGAGATGTGAACTAGAAGTAGTGGTGATCCAACTGCCAAGATTGATCAGGATAAAATTGAAGATTAAGATCAAAAGATTGAGTCAAAGCCTTCAAATCATCACTTCAACATAAGGGAAAGGCATACAAAGGTGAACAGTCATAGGAAACAGTGCATATCAAGGTGAAAATGACTCGGATTGGTGATTTCAGCCATTCATAGTGTTCCACTCGATGTCACAAACAAAACCCCTCTAATGATTTGACGATCGGGGGTTGATCCGATGGAGATCCTAACACAGTAGTATTGTACAGCCATGATCAGGGAGATCCATGACAATCCAACAACAATTTGATGCTCTTAATGATTTGTTAGACACAAATTAACATTAATGCAAGTAAGATCATTACCTATCTTCTCCAATTTACTATGTATTTCAAGTATAATGTGCATTTCAAATTATAAAATCCATAGAAATTTCATGGAAACTTGAACAATTGGATCCTAGTACGATCTTAGGTTAGATTGAAAGACTAGTCATAAACTAAACCTTCAATTTAGAAGATTGATTAATAGTGTTATATGTATACATCTTAGATCAGCTACGTATTACAATTTAGAAGCTCAAATCGTTGATTTAAATCTCATATCGAACACTCGGGAGACATTGGTAAATTGGAATGGTCGATATCAAGTAGGTGGATTAATACCGACACCCCAACCCCCCCCACCCCCGCTTTAAGAAAAAATGAAATCATTAAAAATACTAAAAGGAGGGACATAATTGATACTAGAACCCCCCTCACTTAAGCAAAAATGAAATAGACGTCAGGTCTGTTTTCCCAAACTCGACAAACACAACAGAGGGAGATGAGAAGAAGAAGAAAGAAGAGACTGGGAGGAAGAAGAGAGGAGAGAAGGAGTAGGAGCAGGAGCTTGCACGTCAAAAAAATTGTAGACCATACTAGTTTTGGGGGTTTTTGTGTCACCAAGAAAAGGGGAACTCGCCAGTGATGGGGGCTAGTCAAATTTCTAGTTTGAACCATTCATCCTACTCAATTCAAGGGCACAATCAAAAGCCCTTTGGTTCCACTATGATAGGAGGAGATTTCATTGGTTTTTTTGCTAGAGTTTGCTAGCCGTCACTTAAGACGACTGCAGCTTTGATCATTGATCTGAGCCTATCATCTTCCATGGCTTGCCATAAGAACCAGATCCCATCTTTCCTATGTGGAGGTAAGTTTTTCACTTACCCATCTTTGTGTTTTTCTTGATTTGTCTACTATTTTGGGTACTACATGTAGATTTAGTTATTTTAGCAAGATATGAGGACGATTTTTGGTACCACTGTTGATCGGAGATTGATCAGAACTCCAAAGTCCTCTGTTGATTTTCAATCATCAATCTGGGACAGGTTTAAATGAGAAATGGGTCCACAACAATCATTAAATGAAATAAATGAGTTTTAGTAGTACGACTGAGATATAGTGGGAAGAAAACAAAAATCAAGAGCCCATGTGAGTGATTGATTTTGAGTTTATTGAATAACCATAACATGTTCGGTTTTTCCACTATAGTGGCACTTCCCATTGAGTTGGTTGTGGGTAAGTTTGAAGCCATTCTTAAGATGATTCTAGCTTGAATTAGCCCCTATTATGTTTAGTTTCTAGCATTATTGGAGTATCCTTGGTGTTCTATTTTTGTCTGTGAATGAGCTTAGATGTGCTTGATCATTATTTTTTGGATTTCTTTTATTAAACTAATTGTTAGCAAATTATCTACATTATTGATTTCCAAATGATGAGTTTTCAGCAAGGTGTAACGCTTACATTCTAGTTGTCCACAATATTTAGCAATAAGTATGAATACTATCATAAGAAGAATTTATTTTTGTTTCTTTTAATGATTTGACATGTTATTGCTTCAAGTATCGACTTACGAGTATGCTCAATGCCTTAATCTAAGTATATTACATTTCTCATAATGTGATGAATGGAATATGAAATGTGAAGTACAATTCTCTAAGGTTTCTAATATCACTGCTATTTGCAAGTTTGTGGTATGGGATAAAAAATAAATGTAAATGAGATGTGGATCTATGCTCTATGATTGGATTATTAAATATGTGGCATTAGGTTGGTCGATGTGACATTGGTGTGAGTCTCATGGATGGTATAAGCAATTGAATTTCTATATTGGAGCTCCTAAGAACCAGATAAGGCTCAATGAGAGTGGGACTAAGGCTTGAATGAGGCTCGACTATGATTGAACTTCCTATGTGGAGTTGTTGAGGCTTGGATAAGGTTCAGTGAGCATGGACTAAGGCCCAGCCATGGATGGGTTTCTGTGTAAATTGAGGCCCCAGTGAGGCTTAGTCAAGTATTTCATGCCAGAAAGCCTTCCAACATGTGGTGATGGTGTTTGGAGGATTGGCAGCTAGATATTGACGCTTCATTGTGATTATGCTTAGATAGTGACCATAATGTGACTCTTAGATTTAATTGTGATGTCAAATTTGTAAGAATTATTGTTTCTAACTTGCTTGTAGTGTTCATTTAAAGTAGAATTGTGTTATTGTCTCATCCATGTGATTTACATCTTTGGTTATTTCAAAATTCTCTCAACCTATCTTGTCAAGTATCCTTAGCTCACCCCCCCCCCCGCCCCCCCCCTCTTTCATTGAGTTGTCTTGTCCATTGCGGTACAAGCACATAGGAACCAGACTACGTATCACATGGTTCTACATCTCTTTTAGAGTTCATTCATCACCTCATCTCATTTGGAGTTGTGGGAAATATTTGTAGTCGAAATTTGGGCTTGAGTTATTTGATGATGGTGGGATTGACTTTTGTCTTAGATATTCATATCATGAGTGGTTTATCCTTGTTTTAGATTTAAGTCAAACTTGATATTGTTGAACAATAGCCTTTTTAATTACTGCCAATAGTTTATTGAATTTTAGTATGTGCCTAAAACTATCATTAAACTACTTATGAACAATATAAGCTAGTTCAATCCTAATTACCTTTGCTCACTAATGCTAACCTTAAGGATAGTGTGTGGAAGCATTTCAAAATATTAAAATGGCCAGAAGTAAAAGATTGTTCTTGTTCCAACACAGTTGCTGATTATGCATACTTTAATATTTCTTGGATGTTTCCAAACATTATTATAATTATGCTAGAGTTGAAGTTATTGTTAAATTTAAGCATGTCTAAGATTATGCATAATTTAATAAAATCATGTAAACATAGTTCCTCTCTACATTTATGTCCTTAGATGATTTTCACTAATGGATTTTGATGCATATATGCATATCAATGTATACATGTCAATTCTTTTAGACTGAAGGTGTTTTCAATGATTGGCTTATAAATGAAATTGATTAAATTGAGCATCATTAGTAGTTATGAATAATCAGGTACTCAATCATGTATGAATTTGAAATGCATCATGCTCACAAAGAAAGTAGGTGAGGTGGACGTGTGCACACAAGCACATGAAATGCATATATGACTAAATTGTCCAATGTAAATCATGAAATGTATGCCAAAATAACAACCTTTTTCCACCTACACAAGTGCAAGCTTGCTAAGATATTGTAATTGTTTATAATGTCTTAGATTTGAAGAACTAGAATAGAAGGACAAATAGGTTGAGCCAAGGACGTGAAAGCAACTGTGGAGTGATAATTGTCGTAGATTGGGATTTTTAGTATTTGAAGAGTGAGTCTCACATTTTGGGATTTAATTTATGAGTTATTAGAGAAGGTGTATGCATATTTAATTTGATGTAGTGGATTCATTCTTATTTAGTCCAATGTATTGTGATATGGTGGTGATAGGAGGTTTTGAGATGTTATAAGTTGTATGCATTTGCTTTGAAAGCTATGAAAATATATTTGTATTGTCTATTAGGTGCGTGTTAAATGAGCATATGTCTGAAAAACAGAGGAAGCTTTGCCAGATTTTTGGTAGGAATGAGACACTCATGCTATTGTATAATCCATGTGTATGTTATAGAAATGACACTTGGAATTTATAATGCTTGATCATTTTGATCAGAATGATGTATAAAAGTTTTAGAAATGGGCATGAACAAGACTCTAATAGACATACATGCAAGCTTACTATTAAATACTTTAAGATTTATCTCTTGATTGTTGAATGGTAGTCCTAGTTGCTTACATAAAGCTAGATTATTTCAGCCATGTTTATATGAGGGCAAATGAATGTGTATATAGATGTGCTATGTGATGACTAGAATCATGCAAGGTAACAATACTTTACTTGTATCTTGATTTACTTAGAATCATGCAAGTTAATATTGCTTTACTTATAATTGTTAAGTGTTTAATTTTGGTCAAAATTCTCCTAATTTAGCGTTCAATTAGATCATCTAACCGTTCAATTTTACAAAACATAGCTTGATTTTGAATTTAAATCCAATGGACCATCCAAATATTAAATTTTCAAAATCAACGGTCAGATGATCATTAGAGCTCATTAGATGACTAATGTCCAGTTCAGATGAGTCTAATTTAGTCTATTCTTTTGCAGATCAACCAAAAGACGCACAGATGGTTGTGATTAAAAGATAACGGTGCAGATCATCATAAAGGACAATGGATGGACCAGATCACCCATGGAGATAGATGGAATAAAAATCATGGACAAAATGGAAAGAACATGCAAAGGGCAACTCCTTCCCCCACTTCTTTCTTTCCTTTTCTTTTTTCTTTTTTCTTTTTTTCTTTTTCTTTCTTTCCTTTTTCTTTTTCCTTCTTTCTTTCCTTTTTCTCTTTTCTTTCTTTTTCCTTTTTCCTTTTTCCCTTCCTTTTTCTCTTTTCCTTCTCCTTTTCCTTTTTCCTTCTTTTCTTTTTCTTTCTTTTTCCTTCTTTCCTTTTTCTTTTTCCCTTCCTCATTCTCACGTACCACTTTCCTTATTACCTTCACCACCAACGCACAAAACGGAACTCTCTTTCCCAACCTTTCCCACGATTTCCTTCTCCTCTCCCCCCTACCTCTTCTCCTCTCTATCCCCTGTTCTCTCCCATCTCCTCTCTTCCTCTAAGGCTGGGTTGACAGGAGGAACCGTGTTCCCCCCTTCTCCCACTCCTCTCTACTCCCTTCTCTCACTCCCCAGCCCCAGACCTCTTCTCCCCTCTCTTCCACAACCGTACCCAGATTCTCCTCATCTCACCTTCTCCTTTTTCCTCTTGCCTTTCTCTACCACTCAGCCTCTCCCTCTCATTCCCTCTTTTCACTCTTTTCCCAGCTCCCATCTCTCTTTCCCTGTCTCTTGTCAACTCTTCTACCTTCTTTGCCCAGTCTCCTAATCGCACTGCGCTGTCTCCACTCGACTGCTTCTCCCCCCAATCCAGCTTTTGCTCCACCTGTTTGCCATTATCACCGCATTAGCCAGCGACTGGCATCACCGTTTCACACCCGCCTAAGCAGTCTACTCCTCCTCTAATTCTATCCCCTGCCTCCATCGCGCCAGGTACGCCTAGGCTTCCCTACTTGTTAAAGGCCAGAGCTATGCGACACCTCCAATACCTCAGCAGGCGTCGTCTTCCTCAGCCACTGACAAGATTGACACATAGATCATCTGTTGCTCCAGTTCGGCAAACCTCCACTTCACTGGACTGCCTAGAGATCCTTGCACCACCACATAACCCCCTCTTTTCACCTCCTCTTCTTCCCATCTACCCAGTACATCAGCTCAACCCCAGTACCTCTGGTTTCCACTGCTCCACCACCCAGGCGTCCTCTGTCTTCGTCGTCCTCCAAGCAGCCAAGTGTCTTCCACTCCACCAGCAACTAGCTGACCTGCCACACAGTCAAGTGTCTGCATCCAGTTTCTAGACCACTCCTAATCTCTGACATCTCTGCTTCACTTGCCAAGAATGGAAACCCAAATCGAGTTCCCTTCCTTTCCTTTCTTCTTCTTTCTCCTTCCTCCATTCTTCCCCTTCTCCGGTTTTCAGCGTTTTCCTGGTTTTTTTTGTTAAAAACCAGAAACCCAGTAAAAGTACATTTCTACCCCTGGAAGATTTTAGAAATCTCATCTGTGTCCCCAGTTTAATTCCATCTGTGTCCTACTTTATTCCTGTTTTGTTTTATCTGCGTTTTTCTTATCCAAGAACTGTCCAATCTGAGACAGATCAATCAAGGCCTAACCTCTTAACGGTTTAGCCTTAATCAAAACAAAATCCTCGATTTCTCCTTTGTTTCTTAACGGAATTCAAATTAATTTTACAGGTTCATTCTTAGGACATCCCTAGACATAACCAATGCTTCTGATCTTAGACCTGATATCCAAAAATCAATCTAAGCCGTCCAAATCTTGAAATCACAATTTAGCCCAGATCTTGACCATTTTGAAGAATCTGTCAAATTCGACCGGTGGCTCACTAATCAAGAACGGGTTGAAGATATCTGTAAAGGAGGATCAGATTTTAGAAGACCAGAAGTGAAGATTTTGATGAAAATTGATCTAGGGAAGTAGTTTTTTCTCATTATTTGATTTTGTTTGTTTTCTTTAAGAACTGGAAATTCTGTATTTTTGAGAAGTTTATTAGATCTGAACATTGATTCTCATTTTAATAATTCCAATAATTGTGAGTGATTTATTTTTAATTTTAAATAATTAGATTTTATTGAAAACTCCATTTTAAATCAAGTCCTCGTGGGATTGACCCGTACTTGCATAAGCTACCCTACAATAGCCTGCGCACTTGTGGTAAAATAATCAACAAGTTTTTGGCGCCGTTGCCGGGTACTTGCAAAGGAGTTTTCATAAAATTTAATTAAAAAATCCAAAAAAATCAGAAAAATACATAAAATTAGGAATTACAATTTTTAGAATTTTAGGGAATTTTAGATGCATTTTAAATTGTTTTTAGGGCATAATCACCTTGTTTCCTGAATTTGGTACTAATTTCTAATTTTATTTTTTAGGAAATAGGAAAGTGGAGGAATTTGGCAAGTGGATCTTCACCAAAATAGAAACTTCCCTGCTTTCCTAGAATAGGACTTTCTTTTTTCTTTTGAGTGAATCTTGTAGTGAGGATCATTGTAAATTGCAATTTCCATTTTAAAATTTAAAGGGTTGTTTAATACAGGGCAAGTGTGGGATAAGGTGGCCCACACTTGATCTTCATCAGAAACCCCACTGTGAGTTTCCTCACTCATTTATTTCCTAGATTAAGGTTTGCATTTAGAATAATTTGCATTGTTTGGTAGTGTAACTCATATAGAAGCATCTTTTATAATTGTTGCATTTTAGGATTTTGCATTAGTTTACTGCTTTTAATTGCATTCTTAGGGCATGTTTAATGTTTTAAGGTGATTTATATGCTGATCAAATTTGCCATGGTGTGTGAAATTAATTAGTAAGGGCACCCTACCCCCATAAGATCAAGGGTGGATTTCATCACCACCTCTTGGCCCACTTAGGATAATCACCTCAAGCGCGCAAAGCTTCCTTTCATGTTAATTTAAAATCAATCAGAAGAGACCTATAGGGCCATCACATGCTCGTAGGACCCTCTTAATAGGACACGATTTACTGTCAGTCCAGTGGCTTTTGATCACTGTGGTTATTGGGGGTTACTTAATAGAGCCTCGCTCTTCCCCCACCTCCTATTGACGTTTGTTGAGGTCTAAACGCCTCCTTACACGAGGGTTGTATTAACCACTTTAGACAGAACCCAACTAGTAAGCAGTAATCAACTTCTAAAGAGAGGAGGAGCGCTAGTATAGGCTAATAAAAGCATCGTCCCCACAGAAAATCAAGAAACTCAAATATATTGCTGCTTATTAGCCTTAGGATTATTTGAGTGTGCCCTTTTGTTTGCGCATCATTCTAGAAGTTAGGTTGCATCATTTAGGTTAGTTTTCTCAAAAAACAAAAAAACAAAAACAAAAAACAAAAAACGAAAAGAAGCCTCCCTTGTATGCACTTTTGGAGACGCGACAAAACCGGAAGGTTAGTCAAGTAAGACCAAAAAGACATACAACAAGATCAGGCCACATCTATGACTGATCAACGATCCAGGGGTAATTCACCCCATGGAAGTCAAGGGGCTCCACTCATCATGAATGAGGACCCACCACCCTTGATGGAAGATGAATATCAACCTCCACCAAGGAGGAATAATCATCAACCAAATAGAGATTGGAGAAGAAACAATAGGGAGTGGGACCAACAGAGTGAACATGGGGATGATAATATTGAGGGTCATCAAAACTTTCATGGTAGAACTTTAAAAGACTACCTTCAGCCTACACGCACCAGCACACCATCCTGTGTAATTCTTCCTCAAAATGCTGGTGCGTTAGAATTAAAAACGGGAGTAATCCAATTACTTCCCAAATTCCATGGTCTAGATAGTGAGAGTTCCTATTTACACCTTAAAGAATTTGATGAGGTATGTAGTACCCAACGAACACAAAATATAGGTCTACATACTGTCAGGCTTAAACTTTTTCCTTTCTCTTTAAAGGAAAAAGCAAAAATGTGGTTTAATGCACTGCCATCAGGTTCCATAAGAACCTGGAATGAAATGACTAGGGAATTCTTAAAGAAGTTTTTCCCTACCCATAAAACCAATACACTTCGCCGCAAAATAATGAACTTTACCCAAAAGGATAAAGAATCATTCTATCAATGTTGGGAAAGGTTCAAAGAACTACAACTCACTTGTCCACATCATAGCTATGAACCATGGCGCATCATCAGCTTCTTTTATGAAGGACTAAATTCTGACATGCGCCAGTTTGTGGAGATGATGTGTAATGGCAACTTTCTCAACAAACAACCAGATGAGGCGGAGGAGTATTTGGAATGGCTAGCTGAAAGTGCACAGACCTGGGCTGACTCAGAAGAATAGAACATACAGATAGACCTAAGCCCAATAACTCCCATGCTAGGGGAAGCATGTATGCTATGTCTGAAAAAGATGATATCAATGCTAAAGTACCATCCCTAGCGAGAAAAGTAGAAGCCATAGAAATGGGAAAGAAAAACTCACATAAAGAAGAACAAGTGTGTAGCATTTGTGAAAGTACGTCACATCTTACTCAGGAATGTCCTACAATCCCTGCTTTTCAAGATGTACTTCATGATCAAGCCAATGCACTTAACACATATACAAGACCTTTCTCCCCATATTCAGACACTTATAACCCCAACTGGAGAAACCATCCAAATTTTAGTTGGAAAAATGGACCTACTGCTAATGTTCCACAATCAGGACAATATCAACCCTATCAACAAAACCAAGCACTTCTTACTTTACCTTATCAAACTCATCAACCTCCTTCTGGACCTTACTTGCCCCCACCTAAAAGGCATGTTGAGGATAATCAAAATGTTCAAAACCAGGAAAGGAAAATTTCTCAATTAGAAAGTCAAATAAAACAAACCAACCAGTCCATGAATGAATTAAAAAACATGATGAGTCAAATGATGCAAAGTATGGAAAAAGGAAAGTTCCTAGCTCAACCACAAGCAAACCCTAAGGGAGTGCATGCGGTTAGCATTAATGCATCTGATGAAACATCTAGCTCTACCATGGAACAAACTAAGGTTGTTACTATTCTTAGGAGTGGTAAAAGAATTGAGAAAGATGAGGCTCAAAAGACTGAAAAGGTAGAAAAATCCACGAAAGTTAAAGAAAACTCTAAACAAAAGGACCCTATTTCACCTGTTGATCCATGTCCTATAACTGCTCCATTTCCTCAAAGGTTGCGTCAAGCCCCAAAGTCTGCATCTAATGATGAAATTTTAGAGATTTTCAAGCAAGTCAAGATCAACATACCAATCTTAGATGCTGTAAAACAAATCCCATTATATGCCAAATTCTTAAAAGACTTATGCACCATAAAGAGAAAATTGAATGTCCAGAAGAAGGCATTTTTGACTGAACAAGTTAGTTCTATTCTTCAACATCATACACCACCAAAGTACAAAGATCCTGGTTGCCCCACTCTTACTTGCATTATTGGCAGCTACAAGATTAACCAAGCTCTTCTTGATTTAGGATCTAGTGTAAATCTATTACCATACTCGGTATATGAACAGTCAGGTCTGGGTGAATTAAAACCTACATCTACTACACTCCAGCTAGCTGACCGTTCTGTAAAAATACCGAGAGGGGTAATAGAGGATGTGTTAGTCCAGGTAGAACAATTTTGTTTCCATGTCGATTTTCTAGTTCTAGATACACAACCGGTGGTGAATGAGAAGAATGAAATACCAGTCATCTTGGGACGACCATTTTTGGCTACGTTCAATGCCTTAATCAACTGTAGAAATGGTGTCATGAAACTGTCCTTTGGCAATATGACATTAGAGCTAAACATCTTTAACATTTGTAAGCAACCTGGTGAAACTACTGATGATTTGCACAGTGTTAACATGATTAATTCAGTTGTGCAAGATCAGTTTCAGTCCTCTTCCTTTTCGGACCCACTAGAGGCCTGTTTGGCCCATTTTAATGAGTTTAATGAGGATGCATTAATAGAGGAAGTTAATGCCTCCTGGATTCTGTTCCTATCATGGAAACAGAAAAATGGAAACCTCCTTTCGAGGACCTTCCATTGAGGGAGTCCACTCCCCTTCCATCATTCATAGAACCTCCTAAGCTTGAATTGAAATCTCTACCATCAGATTTAAAATATGCCTTTTTAGGAGACAAAGAGACTTTTCCTGTAATAATTTCCTCCCAATTAGAAACATCTCAGGAGGAAAAGTTAATAGACACTTTAAAAGAACACAAAGGAGCTATAGGATGGACCATAGCTGATATAAAGGGCATTAACCCTTTAATCTGCACCCATAGGATCTATCTAGAGGATGAAGCTAAGCCATGTCGTCAAATGCAAAGAAGGTTAAATCCTAATATGAAAGATGTGGTTAGAGCAGAAGTCCTAAAGTTGCTTGATGTGGGAATCATCTATCCCATAAGTGATAGCAAATGGGTAAGTCCTACTCGTGGTTCCAAAAAGTCTGGAGTGACAGTAATAACTAACGCCAACAATGAATTGATTCCTACCAGGGTTACTACTGGTTGGCGTATGTGTATCGACTATCGAAAGTTGAATGCTAAGGAAGGACCATTTTCCTTTGCCCTTCGTTGATCAAATGTTAGAAAGGGTTGCAAGACATCAGTACTATTGTTTCTTAGATGGTTATTCAAGGTATAACCAAATAGAAATTGCACCTGAGGATCAGGAAAAGACCACATTTACATGTCCTTTTGGCACTTTTTCTTACAAAAGAATGCCATTTGGATTATGTAATGCTCCCGCCACATTTCAACGTTGCATGTTAAGCATTTTCAGTGACATGGTGGAGAGAATTTTAGAGGTTTTCATGGACGAATTTTCTGTTTTCGGTAATTCATTTGAAACACGTCTTGAAAATCTAAGAAAAGTCTTAACTCGTTGTAAAGAGAAGAACCTAGTGCTTAATTGGGAAAAATTTCATTTCATGGTTCCTAAGGGAATTGTCTTAGGTCACATTGTTTCATCTAAAGGTATAGAGGTAGATAGAGCTAAAGTTGATCTAATTTCCAATCTACTCATTCCAAAATCTATTAGGGACATTCGCTCTTTCCTAGGTCATGCAGGATTCTATAGGAGGTTCATTAAAGATTTTAGTGCAATATCTAGACCATTATGTTACCTCCTCACAAAGGATACTCCTTTTGAGTGGACTGAGGATTGTCAAGAAGCTTTTATAAAGTTAAAAGACAAGTTGACCACCGCACCTATCATGCAGCCACCTGATTGGAGTCTACCCTTTGAAATCATGTGTGATGCCAGTGACTATGCTATAGGAGTTGTACTAGGATAGAGAAAAGAAAAGAAGACATACGTCATCTACTATGCCAGTAGGACCTTAAATAGCACCCAAATGAATTATTCTACTACGGAGAAAGAACTCTTAGCAGTTGTCTTCGCATTGGATAAATTCAGGTCTTACTTGGTTGGATCTAAAATAGTTATATTCACTGACCATTCGACCCTCAAGTATCTTCTTTCTAAGAAAGATGCTAAGCCTAGACTAATTAGATGGATTCTCCTACTCCAAGAGTTTGACATTGAAATAAAAGATAAAAAGGGAGTAGAGAATGTGGTAGCTGACCATTTGTCTCGCTTAGTCCTAACAGAGCCTTTAGATGAGTTGCCAATTAAAGACACTTTCCCTGATGAGCAACTTTTTCATGTTTCCCATCCTCCCTGGTTTGCTGATATTGTAAATTATTTAGTCACGGGGAAAATTCCTGAACATTGGACTAAACAAGAAAAGAAAAAATTCTTTTCCAATGTTAAGCACTATTTCTGGGATGATCCAGACCTGTTTAAATACTGCCCAGATCAAATCATTAGGAGATGTGTCCCTGACCTAGAACAACATAGTGTTATCTCCTTTTGTCATTTAGAAACATGTGGTGGACATTTTTCTGCCCAGAAAATAGCGACAAAGATTTTGCAGTGCGGTTTTTATTGGCTGTCGTTGTTCAAAGACACACATGTATTCTATAAATTATGTGAGCAATGTCAAAAGTTAGGAGGACTAACTCGTAGGAATATGATGCCTCTAAACCCTATTCTTATCATAGAAATTTTTTTATTGTTGGGGCATTGATTTCATGGGTCCATTCCCACCTTCTTTTGGCTACATTTATATCTTATTAGCCATAGACTATGTTTCAAAATGGATTGAGGCTATCCCGTGTAGGAATAATGATCACAAAATAGTTCTTAAATTTTTAAAAGAAAACATTTTTTCTAGATTTGGGACCCCTCAAGCCATTATAAGTGATAACGGTACACATTTTTGCAACAAACCATTTGAAGCACTAATGAAAAAATATAATATTACACATAAAGTTGCAACACCGTATCACCCACAAACAAGTGGACAAGTAGAAGTATCTAATCGGGCCATCAAACAAATCCTTCAAAAGACTGTTAATCCAGATCGTAAAGATTGGTCTCTTCGACTAACTGATGCGCTTTGGGCTTACCGGACTGCACATCGCACCTTGATTGGTATGTCTCCCTATCGTATTGTATACGGTAAGGCTTGTCATTTGCCTGTGGAATTGGAACATAGAGCCTATTGGGCAATAAAGACATTCAATTTCAATATGAATAAAGCAGGCTCACATCGCAAACTCCAACTTAATGAGTTGGAAGAGATCAGGCAAGAAGCATATGAGAGTAATAGGATATATAAAGAAAAGATGAAAGTTTTTCATGATAAGAACATAATGAGAAAATCCTTTACTCCAAGCCAAAAGGTTCTACTTTACAATTCTAAGCTTCACTTATTTCCAGGTAAGCTTAGATCTCGATGGACTGGTCCATATATAGTAAAAGAAGTTTTTTCATATAGAATTTGTCGAGATTGAGAATACTAGGACTGGTCATTCTTTTAAAGTGAATGGTCAACGTTTAAACCCTTTCCTAGATTATGAGAATCCAGAAGTTGAGTCCACAACTCTGGAGGATCCTGTTTATCAGGATTGAGTGGATTTGATCCCTCTGTACCATATTTTGTATTTTTGTTGTTTTCTACATCACTCATATTCATTTTAGGTCCTACTTTTTAAACATTGAGGACAATGTTTCTCTCAGGTTGGGGGGTGTAGAATTCTAGCAAATTCTAGTTTTTTTTAGATTTTTAGGTGCTTTCCTTGACTTTTCAAAAAAAAAAAAAAAAGAAAAAAAATGGCAATTTTTAGGTCATTTCCTACACTATGATGAGAATTGAATTTTCTGAAGTATAATCTGAATAACTTTAGCTTATTAATGGAATTGAATATGATTAATTCATCTTTTTATTCATTTTCTAAAGTATTTTATGAAAGCAAAGTCTCATATCACATCTGTACACGCAGTTGCATATAGATAGTCTAGATTGATAAGTAGCTATAACTTAGAAATTCTGAAGAAATTCAGTGGAGATCTATAACCTAAGTGAGTTTTAGAGCCATTCATTTTTTTTTTGAGAGGTTATAAATATTCCTAATTTTCTTCAAATAAGTGCTTAAAGAAAATTGATCCAATACTCTTAATTTTGGCTAATTACCTAGATAATTAGAATATTTTCTTTAAAATTCTAGAAGTTCATTGAATTTGATAGATTATAGGAAACCTAGAAAATGATTTAGGCCATCCTTGTTATAACCTAGAGACATAAAGCCTACCCATAAAGTATTGTTACCACTAGTTAGCCAACTTGAGCCTTTAATATAAGCCTTTTCTTTTGTCACCCAAATTATCCTTTACCCATATTAACCCAGTAGAAATTATTCATTACCCATTTTCTTTGAAAAATAAGTTAGAGAAGAATGAAGAAATACCTTTTAATTGTAATGAAAAGTGGATATCAAGAAAAGAAATAGTCTTCAAAGTGATTCAAAAGTACTAAAATAGTCTGAAAAAAAAAAAGAGGTTTGAAGAATGCAAAGAAAAAAAAAAAAAAAAAAGAATTATCAACTTTAGAAGACCTCTACTTATTTTTTGAAGAAACTTTGAATATCCTTATACCCTTTCTTTAGTATCCTGTCCTAAGCCTATGTTTCTTCCCAATTAAAGACCTATTGATTCTAGGATAAAAATAGTCTTGATGAGGAAATGAATGGATAGAATATAAAAGAGTGGTATTTCTAAATATTCAAAGGCAATGGCATCTATTCTAAAGGGATCAAAACAATGAAATTTCTTAGTAATTCCCAATTTTCATGAGTACATGTGAGAAAATTTTGCTTTTATTGACTCAACTCACATAATTAAAAAAGAGATATGATTTGACCCCTTATCTGAGAGATTTTGTTTCTGAGTGTATGTCATTAGTGAGGCTTGAGGTCAAAACATATTTCGGATGGAGTTCAAAAGTTAGAAGTTTATTTAGAGATAAAGATGATTCCATATGTAAATTGTACATGCACACACTCACTCTGAGATTTGAGCTTAATTGGAATTATTTTGGCATATGGGTAGGGTTTTGAATTTTTCAATCATTTTTATTAGTATGATAAAGTTGATGTGATTTATTGAAGATAATTCTCTGAGGAAAAAGAGGAGTTGACTTAAAAATAAAATTTGAAATCTTGAAATTTGGTTTTTCGCATGTTTTGCTCTGGACTAGCAAAATGCTGGTTGCGGGGTGTGTTAAGTGTTTAATTTTGGTCAAAATTCTCCTAATTTAGCGTTCAATTAGATCATCTAACCATTCAATTTTACAAAACTTAGCTTGATTTTGAATTTAAATCCAATGGACCATCCAAATATTAAATTTTCAAAATCAACGGTCAGATGATCATTAGAGCTCATTAGATGACTAATGTCCAGTTCAGATGAGTCTAATTTAGTCTATTCTTTTGCAGATCAACCAAAAGACGCACAGATGGTTGTGATTAAAAGATAACGGTGCAGATCATCATAAAGGACAATGGATGGACCAGATCACCCATGGAGATAGATGGAATAAAAATCATGGACAAAATGGAAAGAACATGCAAAGGGCAACTCCTTCCCCCACTTCTTTCTTTCCTTTTCTTTTTTTTTTTTTTCTCTTTTTCTTTCTTTCCTTTTCCTTTTTCCTTCTTTCTTTCCTTTTTCTCTTTTCTTTCTTTTTCCTTTTTCCTTTTTCCCTTCCTTTTTCTCTTTTCCTTCTCCTTTTCCTTTTTCCTTCTTTCCTTTTTCTTTCTTTTTCCTTCTTTCCTTTTTCTTTTTCCCTTCCTCATTCTCACGTACCACTTTCCTTATTACCTTCACCACCAACGCACAAAACGGAACTCTCTTTCCCAACCTTTCCCACGATTTCCTTCTCCTCTCCCCCTACCTCTTCTCCTCTCTATCCCCTGTTCTCTCCCATCTCCTCTCTTCCTCTAAGGTTGGGTTGACAGAGGAACCGTGTTCCCCCCTTCTCCCACTCCTCTCTACTCCCTTCTCTCACTCCCCAGCCCCAGACCTCTTCTCCCCTCTCTTCCACAACCGTACCCAGATTCTCCTCATCTCACCTTCTCCTTTTTCCTCTTGCCTTTCTCTACCACTCAGCCTCTCCCTCTCATTCCCTCTTTTCACTCTTTTCCCAGCTCCCATCTCTCTTTCCCTGTCTCTTGTCAACTCTTCTACCTTCTTTGCCCAGTCTCCTAATCGCACTGCGCTGTCTCCACTCGACTGCTTCTCCCCCCAATCCAGCTTTTGCTCCACCTGTTTGCCATTATCACCGCATCAGCCAATGACTGGCATCACCGTTTCACACCCGCCTAAGCAGTCTACTCCTCCTCTAATTCTATCCCCTGCCTCCATCGCGCCAGGTACGCCTAGGCTTCCCTACTTGTTAAAGGCCAGAGCTGTGCGACACCTCCAATACCTCAGCAGGCGTCGTCTTCCTCAGCCACTGACAAGATTGACACATAGATCATCTGTTGCTCCAGTTCGGCAAACCTCCACTTCACTGGACTGCCTAGAGATCCTTGCACCACCACATAACCCCCTCTTTTCACCTCCTCTTCTTCCCATCTACCCAGTACATCAGCTCAACCCCAGTACCTCTGGTTTCCACTGCTCCACCACCCAGGCGTCCTCTGTCTTCGTCGTCCTCCAAGCAGCCAAGTGTCTTCCACTCCACCAGCAACTAGCTGACCTGCCACACAGTCAGGTGTCTGCATCCAGTTTCCAGACCACTCCTAATCTCTGACATCTCTGCTTCACTTGCCAAGAATGGAAACCCAAATCGAGTTCCCTTCCTTTCCTTTCTTCTTCTTTCTCCTTCCTCCATTCTTCCCCCTCTCCGGTTTTCAGCGTTTTCCTGGTTTTTTTTTGTTAAAAACCAGAAACCCAGTAAAAGTACATTTCTACCCCTGGAAGATTTTAGAAATCCCATCTGTGTCCCCAGTTTAATTCCATCTGTGTCCTACTTTATTCCTGTTTTGTTTTATCTGCATTTTTCTTATCCAAGAACTGTCCAATCTGAGACAGATCAATCAAGGCCTAACCTCTTAACGGTTTAGCCTTAATCAAAACAAAATCCTCGATTTCTCCTTTGTTTCTTAACGGAATTCAAATTAATTTTACAGGTTCATTCTTAGGACATCCCTAGACATAACCAATGCTTCTGATCTTAGACCTGATATCCAAAAATCAATCTAAGCCGTCCAAATCTTGAAATCACAATTTAGCCCAGATCTTGACCATTTTGAAAAATTTGTCAAATCCGACCAGTGGCTCACTAATCAAGAACGGGTTGAAGATATTTGTAAAGGAGGATCAGCTTTTAGAAGACCAGAAGTGAAGATTTTGATGAAAATTGATCTAGGGAAGTAGTTTTTTCTCATTATTTGATTTTGTTTGTTTTCTTTAAGAACTGAAAATTCTGTATTTTTGAGAAGTTTATCAGATCTGGACATTGATTCTCATTTTAATAATTCTAGTAATTGTGAGTGATTTATTTTTAATTTTAAATAATTAGATTTTATTGGAAACTCCATTTTAAATCAAGTCCTCATGGGATCGACCTGTACTTGCATAAGCTACCCTACAATAGCCCGTGCACTTGCGGTAAAATAATCAACAATAATCATACAAATTATTTTCTAGTTTTAGTTTTATGATAGTTTAATTTTAGAAATATCTACTCTTTAGAAAGTTTCTATTTTCATACATTTCTTATTTGATTTTCATTTGGTTTCTTTGCATATGTCATGTCAGTTTACCTTCATTAAATGAAGTACATGGCCTTTTTTTTATATCATTGTTTTAATATCATTATGTTCTTCTTTGTAGGAACAATGGAATGAAAAGAACATCAGACTAAAGATTACGACCACAACAAAAGGCATAAACAAGAGGCCAGCATGAGTACTACTCCAAAAACAAAGGGTAGATGGGGAACAACAATGGAAAAGGTTATCAAGAGAAATTTAAAAGAAATTAAAGAAACTATCCAATATAATAGCAAAGGGCAAGAGATTGGTGAGAGTGCACCTCTTGTAGTAGTTTCCTCTACTCTATATTAAGAAGCATGGTTCCTATCACATTTGAGGATTAGAGATATGTGCCATCCTCGAAAAAAGATTCAATATGGGAAATGGTAAAGGTATGTAAACATTAAGTACATGTATTATTTAAATTATAACTTACCTTATTTTTAAAATATAGTAATTTGATGTGCCAAATGACAAGAAGATGTGTGGGGCTGGTGAGCAATGGAGAAAATGGAAAAACTACCTTGTTCACAATTACATAGGTGCAAATGTCAACAATCCATCAAGGTTGTACACAATGCTGTCCATTTACTTTGACGTCATTGACCAAGAGGTTTGGAATGCATTTATACGAAATCACACCTTCGTCGAATTTGTGGTATGTGCATAAATGATATTTCATTTAATTAATCCTTTGTAACATCCTATTATTTCACTTAATCATGCATGTACAAATGTGTTGGCGAAGAGTGCAAGGGGAAGAAAGGTGCATGAAACAAATATGCAACACCACCTGTCTAGGATGGGTGACGCTCATTTAGAAGAGTTCAAAGTAAGTATCTGTGACAATTTATCCCTTTTAATTTAATGCTACTATAGTTATATGCATATTATTCTCTAACTATAGTGTCTTTTCTTGACAGCAAAATAAAGCTAGGACTATGGAACGATTTTCTTGACAGAAAAAGATAGATGGGAGTGGCAACAAGTTCTTAGATGAAAGTACTGTGCAAATTGCTTCTACATAGTAAGTGGTTCCACGTGTCTATAAATTTTATACAATAAATTAGATGAAATGATCATGTCTTTTTAATTAAAATTTGCAGGACATTCCTACCCAGGTAAGCACTACTACAGGAACTCTAAGCAGCACTGCTACCAATGAGGACATCTTGTATAGGGCTATGGGCAATAAGAAGGACCACCCTAGTTGAGTTAGGGGCATGGTTTGTGGTGTTGTTCCTTTTAAATTCTTTAGTAAAGGACATTTAAATAAAGTTCAAGATGATGAGAAGGCCTACAATGAGCTCATTGCACAAATAAAGACTAATATATTTAGTCAGTTGCATGAGGGAGGGTTGATGATTATTACTCCATCCCTTACTCATAATTCTTGTAGTGCCCCCATACCTCCATCAAATGTGAGCTATAATTCCCCAACTAAAGAAGATAATGAAGGACATCCAACACCCCTTGAAAAGGAAATTCCTACCCACGAGGTGTATATATATATACATAGACAAAACTGAAAATTTTTATTGTCCTTCTGCAATAATTCTCTATCTCAACCTCTCTATTACATATTTAATTTGTAGGTGGGTCAATGCTTGTTAGCCTTGGATTCTCGTTAAAACATTGTGATAGTTAGTTCATGATATGAGCACGAATCAAATGTTTTGCACAGAATTAGTATGCCACCACATACTAAGTGGGTGTCCATTACCACGGCTTTGAATGCTAATGCCTACCTAGTATTCTCATTGGAAATGGAAAATATTATAACCATTGGGCAAGCAGTTGCATATCATGTTGCTTGCCCGGAGGCACTAGTCATTCCCATAGAGTCCATGGTATGTATCTTATCATACTAACTTCCTAATCACTATTTTTTAGCTAGAGACATCACTTAATTGTTTAATAATTATATATAGTTAATCAATAACAACATGCAGCACCAAGATCGAACGCCTTTCCAGTGTCACCTATTACTGCTGCACCAATGGAACAAATACTTGTATATATCTTTGGTTTTTTTCCTCATAAATTAGGTCCTCTTCTTTGACTAATATTATTTAGCTAAAAAAAATTACATCTTTTATAGTAGCCATCCAAGAAGTGCGTGGAAGTCCCACCTAACACACCTTGATCCCTAAGGTTAATAGATAATCTCATCAATGATGATATGACAATCAATCATGTACGAATCAAGCAGGAAGTGCTTGTCGAGGATGTTGTTGAAGTGCCACTTATGGCAGAGGACCTATTATGAGTTTGCCTATGGGATCAACTCGAGTGCCCTCACATTATCTCCTACATGAGATATATGCACATACTTGCTTATATATCATTTGACATTTACTTGTTATATTTTAACGATATATATAATAATTATTTCTTTTAGGTAGTGTCTTCAATGATGCAACTAGCCTTTTTGAGGATGAGGGTACACTTTGCAAATTCCTTGACCCTAGTATCATTTCTGGAGCAACGGAGCAATGGTCTATAGGGAGGCGTGTTGAGGATATTTTAACAGGCTTCTTTCGCTACTCTTAGGGACAAAGTTTAATGATTCCCTACAATAGTGAGTAAGTTTTAATTTTTTATTTTCTTGCCAACTTATTCTATACATAAGGATTGTTAACTTCCATTACAATCCATATGGACTATCTATGTAGTTCTCATTAGATGCTACTCATTTTGGACGTGCATAGTGGATATGCTTTCTTTTTTTATTCTTGTGGATCACACATCTATCCCACCGTCATAGAAATTATAAATAAGTAACCATTTAGTTTTTTTTCATGTGTTATGTGTAGATAATTAATTTATTATTTATCTATAATGCATTTAAAATTTAAATTTGTAGAGTTTGGATTGAATGAGCTAATATCACCAAGATTGTACAACTACCAAAACTCATTTAGAAGAATGTCAAGGTATATGAAATAGTTAATTACTCTAAGTTACCACTAGTTAAACCTATATTATTACAAATGATATTTATGAGTTGTTTTTTGTTGTCCTTGTTGCAAAGTGCCCTAAACAACAATTTGGTTGGATGTGCGGGTATTATGTCCTAAGATACACGAGGACGATCATATTTGATTGTATTCCTATCTCCCATTTAAGAAAGGTAGAACACTTTGTACTTTTCATAATCTTATATTTTTCTATAGTTTTTATGGATCTAGTTAAAAACTTTGGGCTTAATTAAATATTTTGTATTTCAAGCTGTTGTGCTTTTTGAGTGGGCAAACAAGAAGAGTTACTTCAGAGTAAATCTCAATGAAATACAAACTGAATAGGCTGAGTATGTAATTAGTTTCAATTATATCACATGGAGTTACTACATGACCCTAAAATACATAATAAAGTATTTTTTCATTTACTTGTGTGTGTTCCTTTACATTTTATTATTTCCTTTGAAAATTTGGACTGTGGGGATAAATTAGCATGGATGGAGTGAATTTGGAGCTTGTTGTATTGGATGTTTTGTTTTTCATGTTTATAAAGATTTTTTGAAGTATCAAGTGTATAGAATGTTTGTTATTCAATGTATACATAGGTGATAGTGTATCGAGAAAGATGTTGATACGTTGTAGTAGATGTTAGTTTCAAATGTGTATAGAGATAGAAGTATTAGGTGTATATGATTTTTGGTTTTTCATGTTTATAAAGATTGTTTGAAGTATTAGGTTTATAGAATGCTTATTATTCAATGTATACATAGGTAGTAATGTATCAAGAAGTGAATGAATGTTGTATTGGAACGGGTTTTGAATGCTTATAAAGATTGAGTATCAGGTGATACAAGTAATACTGCTTGAGTATTAGGATGTTTGTTATTCAATTGTACAAATGTAATATTGCTCAAATACAAAATTGAGACAAAAGACTTTTAAAGTCATTTAGTGATAAACGACTACAAAAATATAGACTTTTGAAGTCGTTTATCACTAGACAACTTTAAAAATATAAACTTTTGAAGTCATTTAGTGTAAGCGACTTCAAAAGTAGGTAAAAAAAGGTGGGATTTTGAAGTCACTTAAATAAAAATAACTTTAAAAGTCACATACTTTAGAAGTTGTTTAGGTTAAGTAACTTTAAAACTCCATAAAAATGGTTGGGCTTTTGAAGTTGCTTAGATTAAAATGACTTCAAAAGTCACAAACTTTAGAAGTTGTTTACGTTAAGTGACTTTAAAACTCCATAAAAAAGGTTGGCCTTTTGAAGTAGCTTAGGTAAAAACAACTTTAAAAGTCATCAACTTTTAAAGTCATTTTTACCTAAGCAACTTCAAAAGTCACATATATTTGAAGTTTCTTAGGCCAAATGTCTTTAAAATTAGTGACTTTTAAAGTTGTTTGTTTAAGCGATATCAAAAGTACTTGATTTTTAAAGTCATTTAGGTAAACAACTTTAAGTTGGTGACTTTCCAAGTCAGCTCGATAGAAGTCACTTCTTAAGTGACTTTGATTATCCTTTTTAACAGACTTCAAAAGCCCCTGTCTAGTAGTGATTTATTCCAAAGTACCTGTGTTATTTAAAATTAAATTCTAAATTCTACCTTGCGATAACTTAAGAATAGATACATAGCACACTTTAAGTTATAGACTTCTCAAGTCTAAGCCACCAATGGTTATGCTCTGTTTAAAATATTCCTTTAGTCATGTCTACCGAATGTTTTATCATGTCAAGACCATTTATTGTGCAGATCTATTTTCATACACCATCATGTATGACTTGACTTTCTACCCAAATGATTAAGAATGATCATATTCAATCTTATTGGTGCCCTCATCTTTAGCAAGTATTTTGGAGTGCAGATTCCTGGTCACATTCTTCCTTAATGATACTTTTATGTTTACAAGGATTCAAAATTTCATTTTTTCTTGTCCTGTGTTAATCATTATGCAAATGTATGATAAATTAATTATTCACTTATGAGAGTCTACTCTCTTTAGGTGCCATTTTAATTTTTGTTGAGTATGGTTGATGAGATTAGTTATTGGTTCACCATTCACCAATAGAAACCAAATTGTACCTAAGAAAGCCCCACCAATAAAATAAACTAGTCTAGAAGAGTGTAGAAACATGCACTCTACATCAAAATCAATTTTTTAAAGCAAAATCAAAGCATTTTGAGGAATCCACTTGAAAAGAGTGGGCAAAAGGGTTCATGCTGTTGAAAATTGAATTCCTTTTCTAGAAAACTTTTGCAGACAAATTCTTTTTGGTGGAGTATATATGCAAATGACATCCAAAAATTTATTGCATAGAATGTAAAAGAAGGAGAGTATCATCTCCCCCCCCCCCCCCCCCACCCACTTCCTTCTCTTTCATAAGCCCCTCTACTAAGTTGTACAAAAAGCCACACTTCCAGGCGGGCTCTTATTTTTGAAGATCTGAACTGTTCATAATATTACTCTTAACTAATATGTGTCATGGTACAAAATTCTCATAGATTGGATATCCTATCCAGTGTATTCTTTACTTACAATAAAACGCTTCATCTTTCATCTTACAACCTAAAGTTGCAATTGCTAGGATCATCCAATGTATGAGAATATTGGATTATGTCCATCTTAGTTAGGGACAATGTTATGAACAGTTCAAATCGTAAAAAATTTGAGCTCTCACCTAGAGTTATACCTTTCCGTAGTATTTAGCAAGAGGCTTACGAGGAAAAGCAAGGGGCGTATACATCTTTATCCTAATGTAAAAGAAAGGGAAGGGAGTGGGGGATTAGTAAAAGCAAGGGAGGTAATATCATTTCCCAATAATATAAATAGTTGTCTTCCAAATGTGAAATTGATTTCTTTTGAATGGTCACGGCGAAATTCACTAATTCATTAAGTATTGTAGAGAAAAGACAGGACCCACTTTAGAAATTCTATCCACCCGAGTACCAAACCACTACTGAGTAGTGAGCAACGGCCAGGTACCCGACCACCTAATTAGGAGCTCTCGAGGAGTAATTAATTACCCTGATTTTCCTTTTCTTCTTCTGTCCTTGTACACCGAGTCACCGACAGGCCACCCCATAGTAAGTTAGTAGATAGTCGTTGAAAGTGGTATTAATGAAGCCAACCTAGGGAAAACATTTCAATATATGAGGACCATCAATTTCCACAGAGAGGAAAGAAAAGACTTCTATGGAAAGCCTCCATTTCCCTGATTCTCTGGAATATTTGGAAGGAAAGTAAAAACGTTGCTTCTCAGAATCCCAAACCAACATTTGGGAATAGAGGCTTTCCACAGAAATCCTTTTCTATTATTTCACTCTCTTTTTTCTCATCATTTCTTAATTTTTCTCCATTGAGAATCTCATCTCTAATTTTAAGGGACACCCGTTAATTTCGACCACCTCATATACAGTAACAAAATGAGGCACATCGACCGGAACTCAGATGAGTTGATGCGGTTATATACTTTCTGCATTTTGCATCTTGGACTTGCTGCATTACGCTGAGAAAAAGAATTTTACTTGACAAATACATTCTGCGAATAATATTAAATTATACTTTACCACGTTAACCTCGAGTCAACTCATTTTTTAAAGTCCACTCTGTATCTGCATTTTGAGTTCTGATACCTTTTATCAAGTGATAGCTACATGCGCAGAGATAGCCTTCTGATCGCAGAGGCCATTGATGTAGATTTATCTTGTTATGTTTGGACTTTTTGTCACCTCTTTGATTCTCTGATCATGATTCGCATTTTCGTTCTTTAATTATATCAGCTACTTTCCCTATTATCATCTATGGCTCTCCACCCCATTATATATATACAGAGAACCAGTGCACCAATACGCACCACTCTTTCATTTTTGTCTACCTTGTTCTTTCTTTCGATTTTCATTTGGGCTCTTATCTAGGAATGGCCTCCTCCGGTAAACTTAACGCTGAAGTGGATGTGAAGTCCTCTGCGGAGAAAGTTTGGGAAAACATCAAGGATAGCGTCAAGGTGTTCCCTATGGACTTATCTGACAGATATAAGACCATGGAGATACTTGAAGGAGATGGCAAGAGCTCTAGTTGCATCTGGCGCCCCATTTAGCAAGAAGGTGAATTAAAAGCCCATATATAATTACCCATATCTTTCCCTCGATTAAGTATTTCTCGATGAATCACGTATTAGCTCTACTGAGTTTATGTTAGCTGTAGTTTGTATGGTGCCGTAGCATTACAACTGATTTATGAGATGCACTCTTTACAGGGTTTCCTTTCCCGCCTACTACCGTAAGGATCCACATGGTTGATGAAGCTAACAAATCGATCTCTTATACTATGCTCGAAGCAGCATTATGGTGTTGTACGACAAATTCAAGCCTAAACTGGAAGTTGTGCCACAGGGTAATGGTACGTTGGTAAAATGGTCTGCCGATTTTGAAAAGGCACATGAGGATGTTCCTGAACAACATGCTTTGGCAGAAACTTTTGTGAAGATGTTCAAACATTTGGATGTTTTCTTACTCAATGCCTAGAGAATACAAACCCCAACCTGATGCTTGTTAGTACCATCTTAATGAAGTTGATGAACATTTTCCTGATTACAGTCATTTATCTTTTTTGTATTAATTAATCTAGTAATACATTCCAAGCGTGGTTTTTCTGGTTGTTGAAGTTGGATTGTATCACCAATAAGTTTACCGTGTCAGTTTCTACAGACTGGGGAAGAAATCCAAGGATTAATGGTCTCCTTTAGATGGAGTATGAGATCTGGAAACCAAGAGGCTGGTGAATTAGGTAAATCTGGTATTATGAGGGACACCGAGTCGGTGGATGTCTCATTGCATCCTTTCTTCCCTTCTAAACGCACAGTAATCCAGTCTGGATGCTTGTTGTTGTGATTTGGACAGCCTTTTAGTTTCTTTTGAATGGTTCTTTGTATCTTATGACATTCTCTGTCATATTTATGTATCTCGTTTCTCAATAAACCTACAACCATTTCAAAAGAAAAAGGAGAAAGTTTACCATGTTAGTTTGTCTTGAGTAATTTTGAGTTTCGCTGTACTCATAAGGGGAGTATATTGTGTTGGCTGTTGCGCACGCTCCTGTAAATCAGTCGACTAATGTGCATCCAGCTAACAGTACATTGAGGGCCCAAACATGTTCTGTTGTGATTCTATAATAATAATTTGGTCAGAATGTTAGGGAAAATGGCAAATGTTCTTACTCCGTTAAATGGTTCACATCATCGAATGGGCAACATTTTCTGACCATCATGTATGTGTCTAAAATGTGATGAGAAAATTAACGTTTCAATCATCAACCAGCGGGGCTCAAGGACGAATGTACCTCTCTACTAAATTATATAATTGTCTCTGTCTACAAACATATGATGCTACAGGTTAGGTTGCTCCCTTTTTGTCTACCAACATTGTGTGAGAGTGCTGCTCTATCTATCTATCTATGTATTAACATCACGTTGTCAATGTCAATTTTATAAGAAAAAATTTCAGATGTCACCAACTTTTGTATCTAGTTTCGAAGACCCACTTATCTTTTCTAACATTTCAAAAGATCATCAATTTTTTTTCTAATTTTTGTACAGGGAGCGCATCACACACAACTTTATCATGGTGGGCCCCATCTTTTGATTTACCTAATTTTTCTAACTTCAGATATCTTAAGCGGTAAACATCACTAAGATTGAATGATTCTACTATCTTTTTGAACTGTGTTTTATAACCGTCCATGTTTGGATAAATTAAAATACAGTTATCAGTTTTAAAATTCTTCTTATCAGCACTATTCTAGAATTAAGCCATCTACAATAAGAGAAATCAGGTGAACGGTTTATATTACCCAAAGGTGAGGCCCATGGAGGAGCATCACACAAGTGTGATGCGCACATCATACAAGTATTCCTGTCATTTCAAATGCCGACCATCAGTTAAATTCTAGATGAAATCTTTAGTGCCGGCTGTGTTTTCCCACAAAAAGTCATTAATGTCTCTTAACTAATTGTTGATCTTTTCATTATAACTTAATGTCTTTTCAAAAATGAAATTTGTTTTATTATAACTTAATTAGAAGGAAATTAAAGCCCTATCCTCTTTCTCTTTTTTAGCATATCCAGCTTTCCATATATTTTCACTTCTTAATGATTATACAAAAATTTCAAAGCTCCAAATACACTTATTTAGTAGCTGGGCCATTTAAGATGAGGCAAATCAGATGAATGTCTAGATCACTGAAAAAATTTAAAATATAGGCTTGCTTTTTCAATTTCATGAATGCCTATAATATACCATGATATAATTCATTACATCATGTAGCTCCTCTCTCTCTCTCTCTCTCTCTCTCTCTCTCTCTCTCTCTCTCTCTCTCTCTCTCTCTCTCTCTCTCTCTCTCTCTCTCTCTCTCATATAATTAGTTGTATGATGGTTGTATCAAATACAAGTTGGCCCTCTTGTTGAGTTTTCTTCAATCATCTGTAGTTCACTTTGATCCGCAATGAATCATATGACTTATGACACAAATGTGCATTGTTGAAATGATTTGCTAACTTTGGAAAAAAAATTTGATGCTATTGAACCAAATATCTTCTAATAATTAACAGCGAAGAAGTTTGATTGATGAATTGGACAACTATCTTTGTGAAGGCCTTTCAGTCTATCAGGTATAATCAATAACCTAGAAATCAAAAGATGACGGAATCTTAGAAGACATTAATTTATGAGAAATGCTATCCAAACTAAGCTTTTAGGACTAAGTCTGTCACCCCCTTAATTGAACTCAATCTTTGGATCATCTGACCCATTCATCTTCTACATGCTCCTTAGATAGCCTCGCTATAGAAAGTCACGTTGACTAATTGGTTACTTCTAGCTACTAATTTTCTCTAGTTTTGTCTATTGAAAAGTTTAGTGTCATGATCAAAATATATTTCAACTGTAAAAATTACTCGCTACAAGCTTTGAAAGGATATGAATTTTTGCAGCTAGAACAAATAGAGGAGGACAAAGAAGATGAATGGGTCAGATCATCTAAAGGTGTGGCCTAGATGGACTCAATCTTGAAACTCTATCTAGATAGCAATTTTGTTGATTCATTAAGCCTTGTTAGATGGTTTGCACCTCAAAATTCTCACTCTATTGATATAAGAGCTTTGACTTTTTGAGGCTTTATTAAATTATTTCTTTGTCATTCCTCACCATGCATTTAAAAGCAAAGACGTCAAAAGTCTAAGAATATGGTACAGTTTTTTGTGCGTGGATCATCCACAATGGGGCTTATGAGATAATAGTTTTCTTTTTGAATTGATAGCATATTTGATTAAGAAATCAAAATGAGCAGTGAACGCAACAAAATAATCCTTTGTATACCAATCAATACATATTTTACCATTTAAATTAGCTCCAGAACATAGAGGGAATTACACCTCCATTGACTACTACATGCAAACTCCACTGAATAAAAAGATAAAAACCATAGAGACACATTCCCAAGTCATGAAACAACTTTAGAAAGGCCCCATTAACTTTCAGTTTTGTTTGACTCACTTGAAGGAGTGGCAATAGTACTATCTTTCATAAGTCCCTCTATTAGCTGAATGGTGACTGGGGAAGGAAGTCTCTAATTTAGCTCCAAAGCAGAAATCGCAGTGAATTGAGGACTGTGTATAGTAATCATAGCTTCCCATGAAACCCATTCCTCAATTCTATCGCAACCATGTTTTGTCAACTTGTCTGCATCTTTATTTACAAACCTATAAATCTACCTATTCCCTGATTCTTTCAATCCAATGAGCACCTCTCCATGGAGGATTATGTTTCTTGGACAAGCAATTTAATAGTATTCTTAGAGTCACCTTCCAAAATCAATGGAAGAACTAGTTCCAATTTCCACGTTCTAAGAACATGGACAATTGTAGCCACCTTTGCCATAATGGAGCCAGTTCACCTGCAACCTCAAAGATCTTATTTTTTAAGATGATGTCTAGGATACCATCATAACCTAACATCCGAGGCTTACTGTTGTTATTTTCCACAAGTGCACGGGCTATTGTAGTATAGCATGCACAAGTACGGGTCAATGAAATTAGAGTTTTAATAAAATTTAATTATTTAAAAATTAAAATTAAATGAAATTTTTTTTTAAAAAAGTGAAATCAGACTTTAGGTGTATTTAATCAATGAAATTACAAAGGTTTAATCCAAAGAAAGTAGAAATTTAACTAAAAAATAAGAAAATTTCACTTCCCTAGACTGCTTATCTTCAAATTATATATATGGTGTCCTAAATAATGATCAACCTTCATCAACATGTTTCTATCACTTCTAATTAATGATCTGCCAAAGGGATTAGGCAAATTCTTAAAATTCTGAGAGATCTGAGCTAGATAAGAAAATTAAGATTTAACGGCTTAGATCTAAGTTTAGATTCTTAGATTGAAGATCAGTGATGATAAACATGCTTTACAATGTCCTATAACCCAAATCTAAAAGTTAATTGAAAGTCAGACTTGAAACGAATGAGAATTTGAAGATATCCTAAAATTAAAACAGTTCTTGAATTAATTGAGAATAACACAGTACACAGATAACAAAATAGGAATAAAACAAAACGTAGATAAGGACAAAAAATGTAAATAATATTTTTCTACTAAGGGCAAAAAGGAAATTCTCCCTTAAACTTCCCTTAAATAGACAAACAAAGGAAGATGGTTTGCTAGAGGGGATTGTTGGTGAAGGTGGAGGTGCAAACATCGGTGCTAGTGCATGGAAGAATAGGGGCAGACTAGTTGTGGGAACCGAGCTGAGCTTGGTGAGGAACGAAGGAGATAGGAGGGGGCAAGTGCATGCAGCGAACAATGGAAGCCAAAGGAACTTGGAGACGTCATCTAGCACGATGGAGGTCAGGTGAAGTTAGGCACCGGTGGAGATTGTAGTGTCAGCTTCTAAAGCAGAGGAAGCTGTGGGGAAGATGATGCCTAACAACCAAGGGGCAATCTAGGCCGTGGAGGTGCTGGTGTGGAAGAGCAGGGCAAACTGAAGATCTGGGTGTGGTGGGGAGTCGACTAGCTGAGGGGTAGATGATAGAGAACAGAGTAAAAAGGGTTACCACTGCGGCATTCCAGGGCATATGAAGAGAGATTGTCGAAAACTGAAGAAAGAGATGGGTCATGGTAAGCCAAAGGAGAACAATGGTGAGACAATAGTCACATTACTCAGGACATAACAGTGCTCACTATTAAGGAAGAGTCATGCCTACACGTGATCAAGAGCGAGGCAGAGTAGGTGATAGACACAGCAGCTTCCTACCACGCCACTCCACACAAGGACTTCTTCATCACATACAAAGAAGGAGACTTTGGCACTATGAAGATGAGGTATGACAGTTCCTCAAGAATAGTTGGGATCGCTGATATGCAGATAAAGACAAACATAGGCTGCACAGTAGTACTCAAGGATATGCGACACATACAAGAACTCAGATTGAACCTGATATCAGTCTCGATTCTTGACAGACAAGGCTATACCAACTACTTTGGCAACAGTACCTGGAAATTGACGAAAGGAGCTATGATCATGGCTAAAGGACACATATGCAGCATACTGTACAAGACCACATAAGAATATCCAAAGGCAGCCTTAATGCAATGGAGGATGAAGGATCTCCAAACCTTTGGCACAGAAGACTCAGCCACATGGGAGAGAAAGGTCTGTTCACACTTGCAAAGAAGTAGCTCATCAAACTAGCCAAAGGTATAGCTCTTAATCCATGTAATTACTGTTTATTTGGCAAGCAACATAGAGTTGCATTCTCCTCCTCTAGTAATAAAAGAAATAAAATTTTGACTTTGGTGTACTCAAATGTATGTAGTCCCATGGAAGTAGAGTCACTGGGAGGGAACAAATATTTTGTAGTCTTTATAGACAATGCATCTAGGAGGGTATGGGTATACTTTGTAAAGAATAAAGAACAGGAATTCGAATGCTTCAAAAGATTCCATGCGATGGTGGAGCGACAAACTAGAAAGAAGCTCAAGAGCCTCAGAACAAACAATGGAGGAGAATACACATCAAAAGAGTTCAAGACGTATTGCACAGCACTCGACATTCGACATAAGAAGACAATTCCACATACCCCACAGCACAATGGAGTAGTTGAGAGGATGAACAGAACCATTGTGGAGAGAGTAAGATGCATGTGCAGTATGGCTAAGTTACCTAAGCCATTCTGGGGTGAATCTGTGAAGACCGCCTACTACTTGATTAACAGGTCACCATCAACACCACTTGACTTCAAAGTTCCAGAACAGAAGTGGACCGGCAAGAAAGTGACCTATACACACCTAAGGGTATTCGGGTGCAAAGCTTTTGCACATGTATCCAAAGAGATGAGACAAAAGCTACACCTGAAATCTACCCCATGTATCTTCATCGGGTATGGAGATGAAGAATTTAGATACAGATTGTGGGACCCTAAGACATGAAGAATCATTTGTAGCAGAGATGTAATATTTTAGGAGAATCAATTTTATGAAGATCCAAGAAAGGTTAAAGATACTAGCACTCCAACTCTAGTATCAGATTCAGCACCCATTCAGATCAACTCAGAAGCTGCACCAAAAGCTGAACCAGAGGCAGAGGAGTTCAAGCAAGGGGAGCATCAGCCCCCTATATTAGAAGATGTTACAACATCAGATGTTGAATCATCACCTCAGCCTAAAGCAGAAGCTCAGCCAAAGATGTCAACAAGAGGACGTATTTTGATTCCATCACGGAAATAATTCGAATCAGAATATATCATGCTCATTGATGAGGGGGAGCCAGAGAATTTTCAACAAGCCCTGGTGCATGCAGACAAGGGAAAATGGGTGCAAGCTATGCAAGAAGAAATTAGCTCATTAAAGAAAAATCAAACATATGAGCTAGTGATACTTCCCAAGGGGAAAAGAGCATTAAGAATAAGTGGGTCTTCAAGGTGAAAAGAGGAGACAATAGAGAATCAATCAAGTACAAAGCATGATTGGTCGTCAAAGGTTTTGAGTAGATGAAAGGAATAGATTTTGACGAAATCTTCTCACTAATAGTAAAGATGAAATCAATCAAGATTATACTCAGATTATTAGCAAGACACAACTTGGAGCTTGAACAGATGGATGTCAAGATAGCTTTTCTACATGGAGATCTCGAGGAGGAGATATACATGGAACAATCAGAGGGTTTCAAAGTAGAAAAGAAGAAGCATCTAGTATGCAAGTTGAAGAAAAGTCTTTATAGCCTCAAGCAAGGGCCAAGACAATGGTATAAGAAGTTTGACTCATTTATGATGAGTCAAGGTTTCAAAAGGACAACTGTAAATCAGTGTGTGTATGTCCAGAGATTACCTGAGGGTAAATTCATCATTATATTGCTCTATGTAGATGACATGTTGATAGTTGGAGCAGATATGACCATGATCAACAAGTTAAAGAGAGAGTTATCTAAGTCTTTTGACATGAAAGACTTAGGGGCAGCTCAATAGATCTTGGGGATGAAGATTACATGTGAAAGGAAAACAAGGAAGTTATGGCTATCATAGGAAAAATATGTTGAATGGGTAATCAAGAGGTTCAACATGGAGAGTGCTAAGCCAGTTAACACTCCACTAGGCAATCATTTCAAATTAAGCAAGAAGACGTGTCCCTCAACACTACAGAAATAGACTGAATGGCTAAGATTCTCTACTCATTAGTAGTTGGGAGTTTGATGTATGCAATGGTGTGCACAATGCTAGATATTGCTCTTATAATAGGAGTCATAAGTAGATTTCTTTCAAATCCAGGCAAAGATCATTAGGAAGTCATGAAGTGGATACTACGGTACATGAAGGACACATCTAAGTTGTGCCTGTGCCTTGAAAGTATAGATACACTCTTGGAAGGTTACACAGATGTTGATATAGCTGGAGATCTTGATGGAAGAAAGTCATCGTTAGGGTTCATTTTCACTTTTGTAGGGGGGGTTGTATCGTGGCAGTCCAAGTTGCAGAAGTGCATAGCTCTATCGACAACATAAGCTAAATATATTGTCGTAACTGAAGCAAACAAGGAAATGTTGTAGATAAAGCGGTTTCTTCAGAGCTCGGTATCACACAGGAAGAATACAAGATACATTGCGACAGTCAGAGTGCTCTAGACTTAAGCAAGAACTAATGTATCACATGCGCACCAAGCACATTGACATATGATATCACTGGATACGAAAGGTGATAGAAGAACATATGTTAAAGCTGAAAAAGATTCACACTGATGAAAATCCTACAGATATGTTAACAAAGGTGGTAACCTATGAGAAGCTACTGCTATGTAAAAACATAGCAGGCATGAGTTCAGACTAGTAGAGTATGGCATGGGGATCGAGAGGAAGAATTGATTACGTCCATCCCCATAATCATACCGCAAGTCATTTAAATGTAATCTTAATCTGATTAGGAGTCCTAATCATAGAAGGAAAAGGAAAGTTGGATTAGAATGCTACCAGGAAACTTTTCATCGCCTCTAGCCTTTATAAATAGGACCAAAGGCTAAGCCAAAATCATGAGAACAGAACAGGTGTAATCCTTTCTCATAGTGAAGATATTCCCCTACTCTCGTGGACGTAGGCTATATATAACTGAACCACGTAAACTCTTTTTGTATTCTGTGTGTGATTGCATTTCTATGTGATTTGGATCCTAACTGCTGCGCCTAACAGAAACATTGACCGGGGAGAACCCAGCCTCTCTTTTGGAGGCTCTCAACAGTCCATATTCTATCTATGCCACCAACCGTGAGAAAAAAATAGCTCTACTTAGGAATTTTCAAAGTCTAGACAGAGGAAATAGTTGAAAGTTTTGGTAGGAAGAGACAAAATGGAATGACTACATTGAGAATAGCCCTGATGGTCGCCGCATCCACACTCTTTCATCTTGTTTATTTGGGAAAAGAAGATATAAAGACAGCGGATCCTTTAGGCTTTCCTACTTCCTCCTTTCTCTATCAAATATTGTCCTTCTAATTTTAATCCTCATAGTCACATATTCATTACACTGAATAGCACTGAGCCACACACACCTCATCCTCCATTGAGATACTATAGATGTTAGGAAATGGCTGTTTATGGATACCCTGTTGACATCACAGGTCACGTCAGAACTTGATATTCTCACTACTCCTAACCAAGAATTTAGACAATTTTTTAACTTGTTCAGTAATTGAGAACATCCATCATTCTGCTTTTACAACTAAAATAGCATAACGGATAAGACTTTTGTGCATTGTCTGATAATGCCGGTCCAATACACTTTTCACTCCCTCAGGGCCGAGCTTCGAGATCTTAGAGAGGGAGCGGAGTAATATTATCTTTGAGGCGACTTTTTTAACGTAATCCAATGGATTCGGCACGTCAAAGAGCCCCCATTGAGATATTGGGAGATTCTGGACCAGATCAAATTACAGATTCAGAACCAGAACTTTTCCTTCAATAAGACTGTGATCCGCAAAATGACGCAGACGAGTTAGCGACAGAGGGTGTGGACCTTCCAAATCATAGAATAAGAGACTTTCAGTTATAATTCGGGTTCCTCCCGCTGTTTTGGGTTTGGTCTCTAGTTGATTATGTAGTGATTGGTTGGGTTTGTAACTCTCTTTGGATTGCGTAGATCATCTCTGTCTATTTCAATAAAGCTCTCCAGCATTATCGTTTAAAAAAAAAAAAAAAAAAAAAAAATTTATGCGTGCTGCGTGTGTGAGTGTGGTACAGTGGCCTAAGAGTGAGCTCTCAAATGTGAAGGTCACAATTTAGAGACTCTAAACAGGTGTGTGCGCGTGACTCCACTATTAAAAATAGAACATTTCTCCGAAAGACAAGATCTAGAATTTGAAAACTGGGCATTTTTTGAGCAGCCGGAGCATTCTCACCGTGTAAAATTCAAGCCCACTAAGGGAGACACTTTTAATGATAAACTAATAAAATGGCACATGCACATTCAAAAACGCTGAATTCAAGGAAGTCGGCCAGGAGGCGGAAGTCATGGACGGCGGCTCACCCCTTAATATACACGAAGCTGCGAGCACTGCAACAATAAGCGGAACTGCTTCCGTCCCCTCTTTCATTCTTGTCTTCGTTGTTTATTTTTTCCATTATCATTTGGGCGTTTATCTAAGCATGGCCTCCACTGGTAAACTTGAAGCAGAAGTGGAAGTGAAGTCGTCTGCGGAGAAAGTTTGGGAAAGCATCAAAGATTCCGCCAAGGTATTCCCTTTGGTCTTCCCCGAGTTATATAAGACCATTGAAGTGACTGAAGGAGATGGCAAGAGCTCTGGTTCCATCTTGCACAGCATATACCAAGAAGGTAAAAGAAAACCCCATCATTATCCCATATCTTGCCATTAATTAAGACTGTATCAATGAATTATGTACTAGCATGAGTTATCTAGGTCTTATCTTGGTCAAATTTGATCTAATCCACGTCTGGCTTTCACTACATCATGTCAATCGAAAGCTTTATTTATTTATTTTTTTAACTTGCTTGAGTCGATGAAAATTCGACCGAGTTAATAATCCACTCTCGCAACTTGACTGAGTTTTATGTTAGATGTAGTATAGAGCCATAGCTTTCCCATTGATTTATGACATAAACTCATTTACAGGGCTTCCTTTCTCTCATTCCACCGAAAGGATCGAGATGGTTGACGAAGCTAACAAATTGATATCTTATACTGTGCTCGGTGGCAATCTGGTGGAGTTCTACCCCAAATTCAAGCCCAATTTACAAGTTGTCCCCCGGAATCGTGGTGCCCTAGTAAAGTGGTCTGCTGAATTTAAAAAGGCAAATGAGGATATTCCTGAACCGCATGCTGTTGCGGAACAAGTTGTCAAAACCTTCAAAGATTTGGATATCTTCCTACTCAATGCCTAGAGAAATCAAACCCCAACAGTGGTTAATCTTTTCTAGTAATATCAAAGTATGGTTCTTCTGGTTGTTGAAGTTGGACTATATCACCTATAAGTTTACCCTGTCAGTTTGCCTTGGTGATTTAGGGAAGCTGTGATATTTTGTTGTGCTTGTAAATCAGTAGATGAATTTGCATCCACTTAAAGTACACTGACGCCCCAGGTATTGGTGATCCGAACAGGTCATATTTTGGGTCACATCTTAGATGGGCCATGCACCAAAATATTTTCCAGGGGAATTCGGATAAGAGTGTAGATGAAATGACAAGTATTTTAGTCTAGTTAAAAGGGTTGCATCATCCATGATGGACAACGCTTTTCCGAATCTATGTATGTAGGAGATGTGCTGAGAAGATAAATGGTTCAATCACCAATCAGCGGGTGTCAGAGGATGAGCATATCTCTCTCCTAAATTGTATAACCATCACTACAAACATATGGCACTGCAGATATGCTGCTCCATTTTCTTTCCTTGGCCACCTCTCGGTGATGGTTAACCAGCTAGCATGAGTCGGGCCTGTTATTCTAGTCGACTAACATTGTACGAGAGCTACTCTATCCATCTATCCATTCATCTACTAACATCAGCGAAAAGAAGTATTAGGCTGTGATTTTTATCTTTTTAATTTGAATTTGTAACCGAATTTGAAGATACTGTTCTAGATTTTGAAAAATCATTTGTGAAATTTTAGTTTAATATCATAAATTTATGTATAATCCACTAATCGGACATTTAATTGGAAAATTGCAATAAAATTTTGAATAATTTGTGGAGATTTTAAAGTTTAAATTGAGGTAAATAAAAGATGGGACAATTTGTGAAGAATTTCAATGTTCAGAGTCTTTTATGAATATGCATATAACTGACCTGTTTTTTGTTCCTTACGTGGTGGAGGGCCATATTTTCATTTGGAAAATATGAGCTTGAAAGAGTACAAATGAGTTTCAATCGCTAGTGATTCAAACCTTCTATCTCCTGGAAAAAATCAAATAGCCTTGATCAGTATAAGCCTCTGAGTTTCGGCCATTAAATGGACGGTGATATAATAGAAATTATGTGTTCAAAAATAAATCTTCCATAAATTAAAGGCTTAATTTGTTGGAGACAAGCACTCGTGAACAAGAAGGGGAGCCTTGCGCAACAGTAAAGTTGTCATTATGTGACCTTGAGGTCACCGGTTCATGGCATGAAAACAGCCTCTTGTAAAGATACAAGATAAGGCTGCATACTATAGGCAGAGCTTCGTACACCAAGACTGCCCTTTTACACACTCATAAACAAGCTCGAACCCATCAAAGGGGAAACTCCTTCTTTGCCACTGTGCCAGTGAATCATTGTAAAATCGGTCTGCTTAGGAAACAACTCGTTTAATTTGTATGCGAGTCTTTATCTTAAACTGTTTAATTGGTTGTGACGGCTTCTTGAATTGGTACCAGCTTGAGTATAACATGTTAAATGTGGATAATGGAATGCCTCCGGATGGATCCTTCATTGAATTCCTAAACCATTTTTATAGACATTATGTACTGATATTGTGAATTGAAAAATGATATCCTGAAGTTGCCTTCTTGTTGGGACGTCATAAAATGCACGCCGACGATCTTTAACAAAACTCTTTTGGCTTGTAATGGCTAAAAACTGTTGGAATGTTTGACCTACTCAATATTTTAATGAAGTTGGTTTGAGTTTTGGTTAGGTTAAAAGAGTTCTTGTATGGTGTCCGCTCCTTTAGATGAGCACATGGATATACACAGTCAAGACGGAATATATCCCACAGAAGAAAGATAAATGGAGATGCAGAAGGGTAGCTCAAAAACTCGCGAGTCAACTCGGAAATATGTCTAACTTATCCGGACTTCACAATGAAAAAGGTCATATTCGAGTAACTCGCTACATAACTAAAAATACACTGCAAGGATTGTGTTTTAACTGGAAAACTTCCCTAGTCTTCTAGCCTATCCGGCTTACCCCACATATGTCCTATTTACCCGGTGCATGAAGTTCTCGCCTATGCAGGGTTCGAAAAAGAGGCAGACCACAAGGGCCTACAGTACACAGCCTTATTATGTATTTTTTTAAGAGGCTATTTCCAAGCCATGAACCCGTGACCTCAAGGTCACATGACAACAATTTTTAGTACCCATCTACAATTGGATGAGCTATCCACCAAAATCTTAATCATGGAGAGAGGAGAAGAGAGACTCATTTTAGGACCGCTTCTTGCAATATCTAAAACATCCATAGTCCTGGCCTTACCTGTATCAAATTCCCATCTACTATAGAGAGATTTACTCTTATTAGGTCCGCATTTTAGATAAATAAATAAATTATTGTAAGTATTGATAACGTGCGAAGCACACACATGCTCAATACTAGGGGTTGGAAAATCACGAATTACTGGAACATTTCTTTTTTCTGTAATCAGTGATTAAAATTGAGAAGAGGAGGAGACCTACAAAAGCAAAAGCTCCTACAAAATTCTGGGATACATCTTTCCAAAAAAAGTGCCAGAAGATTCAGGTCCAAAATTTGCAAGTGCATCCACTGCACGATTGCCTTCCCAGAATGTGTCATTAAGATCTCCTAAGAAAATCTGGTGGAGCATCACCTTTGCTACAAAGCATCATCCATCTAATTTTCGAATGGAGAGACTGATCCTCCACTAGAATCATTGTCGTCATCCGAAGAGATGTCAATAAATTTACGGGAAGAAAGTCCCTCCACCTGAACATTTGAGAGACCTAAATCAACCACTAAATTGAGACCAAATACAAAAAGCTATTTGATTTAATCCCCAGAGATACATCAAAAGTAGCTATCATATTTCCTCAGAAGTCCTTATGATTCATCCACTGATAGCCATGCCCGACTTGCCTTTGCTAGTCCCATCAAAGTTGAATTAAACATTTCTTGTGAAGGAGGAAGCCAGCAGACCTACACAATAGAGATACTCATTGCTTCAGTCTAACCTAATTGCACTTAGAAAGGAAATGAAGTTAAAGTGGGGAAAAAATATTTTAAATCTCACCACCATTTGCAAGTTTCTGCACGCTAGCCAAATGGGAATACCAGATATGATCCACAGAAACGGGAGAAGAAGAGTGCAACAAAGCATTTTGGCTAGTCCAAATTGACCAGGCAAGAGGCCCCAGCTAAGCAAAATAATTCACCAAGCTTGCCAACGAAGAGTTGTTTTGATAAGAGAGAAGATAACATCTCTTCGATTTGAAAAAGATGTAGTGACATGAAATTCACTCCATACTTAGACCAAAGGGGAGACGCAACCGAACAAAATAAAATAGCGTGAAAATTTAATTCCTCCTGAAGAGAGCAAAAGCGGCAACCATGGTGGATTGCATTTGTGCCCCAACATGTGTTGTTTCGGGTTGGTAGATGGTCCTCAGTCAAGCCAGGGAAAGGTTTTGATTCTTGGTTGACTTCAAGAATCTCAAATGGATTTCCAGATAGGAGAAACATCATGGTGGTTCTAAGCCAAGATATAACTTGATTTAATGTTAAAGCAACTTATCTTGCTTGGAACCCAGATTACTATTGATGTGTTTTACCACAAGTGCATGGGCTACTGTAGTATAGCTAATGCAAGTACAAGTCGATTCACGGGGACTCGCTTTAAAAAGTATAGTTTAAATAAAATTTAATTAATAATTTTTTTTAAAAATAACAAAAATTACTTAAATCATTGAAATTAGAATTAGAATTTAGATCTACTCAACTATTAAAAATTGCAGAATTTCTAGTTCCAAGAAGAAAGAAAATAAACTAAATAACATGAAAAATCTACTTTTCTAGCTTAATCATTATCAATTTCTCCAAATCTGGTCTTCTTTGAGTTAATCAACCTTTATAAACATCTTCGGCATGTAATTGATTAAAGATCTGCTGGTTGGATTTGTCAAATTCTTCAAAATCATAAATATCTAGGCTAAATTATGACTTTGGGATTTGGATGGTTTAGATTAAGTTATAAGTTTCATATTAAAGATCAAAGGTTAATTAAGTTCAAGGATGTTCTAAGAATGAAATCTAAAAGGTAATTGAAAATCAAAGAAAAAAAAAAAAAAGCGGAGACATTGAGAGTTTTTGTTTGATTAAGGATAACCTATTGATTGGGTTAATCCTTAATTGATTTGATTTGGATTGGAGAATTTATGGATAAACATAATACAAATAAGACAGAACTAGGATGAGTAGGGACACATAGGGAAATAAAATATGGACATAAATGGAATTTGAATTAAGTTTAATGGATAAAATTGGAATTAAGTCAAAAATCAAATTTCAAACAGAAGAAGAAACAGGGAACCCGACAGAAGAGGAGGATCTAGTGGAGAAGGGAAGGGGAGGAGAGGGAAGAAGAGTTGGGGGAAAGGGCAAACCAAGAAACAGAGATGAAGCAGAGATGGTTTGGTGGTCTGTCCGGTGGTACTAAACTGATGACACTGGTGGAGGAGATGGACGAGCAGAGATGCCAAACTTTGTGGTGATTGGTACAGTGTGGCCAAATGAGAAGAGACAAAGGAGAGGGTTGATAGAAAGAGCAGAGAACGAGAGTGAGAGTGAGAAGGAGGGAGCGTGACCGGTGGAGGAAACTTGGCCGAAGAGGGAGGTCCCCTGAGAGATGTTTGAGCATTGGCTGGCAAACGATGCAAGTTCTAATTGGTGCAGTGAAGGGGTTGGAAGAAGAGACACAGGGAGCAAAGGGAGAGGAGAGGAGGATGGCAGACAACGCCGGTGCTTGTTGGGCAGGGGAGTTTGCATTGGGTTGGTCGAGGAGAAAGGGAAAAGGAGGGCAGAGAGAGAAGGGTACAGTGAAGAAGGAATAAGAGAGATAAGGAGATCGGATGCTGGCCTATGGGTAGATTGGGCAGAGGGAAAGAGGTGTGGACAGGGACTAGTGTGAACAGAAGGGGATGAAACCGGGGCTGTGCATTGAAGGGAGGAGAAGCACGACTATGTCGGCGAAGGAGAAGAAGGCAAACAGAGAGAGATACAGGTGAGGAAAGAAAGGGAGATAAAGGGAAAAGAGCTGGGCTGCGTGAGGCAGTGAAGCAGGGGGGAGGAAAGTGGAGAGGGTGCAGACAGGTGAAAAGAGAGAGGAAGACAAATGAAGAAAGAGGGAAAGGAGGGAACTGGGTCTACCAAGAAACAGAAGAAGGGCGTCGACTGGCAGACGACGCTAGTGCAGACTAGGCAGAGGGAATAGTGATATGAAGAAGAGAGAGTGAACAAGGGGGATGAGAATGAGAAGAGAGAGAAAGTGAGGAGAGGAGGAGAAGGTGGAGAGAGGGAAGGAGATATGAACGAGGAGAGATGGGTGGTCTGGGTTTGCCTCCAACGATCCTACCAAGAGGGGTGGTTAAGGAGAGAGATGAGAGTGAGATAAGAAGGGTGAAGAGGAGAGAAAAAGAGCATAGGAAAGGATGGTTTCCTCTTTTTCAACCCAGCCATAGAGGGATAGAGATGTGAAGTGGGAGGAAGGTTGATAGGTTTCCTCCTTATTGTCCTAACAAAACAAGAGTTGATGAGAGAGAATCGGGTGGCTGAATTCCACCTTATATTATGCAACTTTCCATTCCCTTGAAATCAATTTTCTTTTAGGAAACTATCCTATCAATTTTTTGTGAGTGCTCTGGTCCATCCAATGCTCTTTAAGATAATCTGCACCGTTAACTTTTGATCTTAGCCATTCATGCCTCTTTTGGTTAATTTGCAAAATAAAAGACCAAATTAGAGTCATTTGAACCATACATTAATCATCTGATAAGCTTTAATGATCATCTGATTGTTAATTTTGACAAATTAATTATTGGATGGTCAATTGGAGCTAAATTCAAAATCAAGCTAAAAATTACAAATTTAATTAGTTAGATGATCTAATTGAATGCTAAATTAGGAGTATTTTGACCAAAATTGAACACTTAACAATTACATAATTAGTCTCAAATAGACTATCAGTCCTTTGCTCTAAGATTAGTGTTTGCAACTCAGGAGGACATGATGCTATCATGTTCCATTGGTTATCTGCACTAATAATTTCCTTAATTTTCATCTTCCTATCAGTAGTTGTAAGGAAATTTTCATCCACTAAAAGCACAAGAGGAGGTTGATCAACCCATGCGTTATTCCATCACTCAATATCAGAGTCTAATCCAAGAAATGTTCTATATCATACTTGATAAAATATATAGACTTAAGGATTGACTTTCATGTTATCAAATCAGTATGTTTGCTTTTATAGTCAAACAAGGAGCACTTAGACGGATATTTAGTCTTGTGTCATGGGCTTAGACTTTCAAACTGTCATGCGGCACTTAGTCTTGAAATGCACTCAAGGCACCAAGGCTAAGTTTAGCTTGAATTATGGAAGCTCACAAAAAAATATGGGAAGATTATGAGGAAATAAAGGAAGAGAACTAGAGGTTAACAACAATGTAGTAGCTTACACCTTAATAGCATTAGCTTCTAAGCTCAATGCTTCCTTACAAGATATCTTACAAATGAGGGAGCTCCTATATTTGTAAGAGTTCACCCCCTTTCCACCTCCTCAATGAATGGTGGAGATTATTATATGTGTATGGTTAAGAGTGTTCTCTAAAACATTCTCTTAAAACAACATTCTAGATTATAGATATTTCTAAGGACATTTCTAGAATCTGGGCCTTTTAGATTATGGATCTTCCTCCACAAATTGATTTACCTAAGTCTCTTAAGTTAAGTCCATGAGCTAAGTAGGCCTCCTTTTGTGTCTGTAGGCATTGGTCACATACCTTGCAATGTAAGTCCGTAACACTTGGTAAAGCTACTCTAAATAGACTTTTGTTTACCTTCCACCAAAGCGTATCCTGAAAAGCCCTATTGACTCCATCTGGTTTCCTAATCCTAAGATTCCCACTCAATTTAGGGCATCACACATCTCCTTAGTTAAGGAGATGATTTCCTTTGTGATTGGAGTATTCAAGCATCCTCAAAAGTTGTTTTTAGTCATTGAATGTGGACTACTATTTCTAATTGTCCCTTTCTTCTCATAGTTCAATTTTTAGATGCCAAAATCAACCAAATCAAATATTTTAAATATCAAATCTGAAGTAGTCATATGAATGGTTGGGAGCCTGGCATCATCCTATGGTCAACCCAAATTCATGCACAAGTGAAGCACTACTCATGGATATTTATAGCTATAAGTACAAGTCAGAGAATTTCAATGATGTAAATCTGGACATCTTCTAAATTTTTTCTTGGATAAGCAATGCCCCAAAGATAGAAGAAAAATGATAAGGAGAAATGAACTTCCTTGCTCAAGAAAGAAGTACAAAATCAATGAGTTCCACATGGCACTTTTATCTTGGGACTCGTGTTGCTCTCTAACAATTTTCATGAAATAAGATAAAAATACAAGTCTAAAGAAAAGTGCCACATGACACTTATTGATCTGTGCTTCTTCCTTAAGCAAGCTAGTGACTTGCTTAGTAGTCATACTCAAGATATAATCCACACAACATCTTAGCCTTTTGTTCTCAAAATTGTAAAGACGGAATTATGGCACCACTATGTAACAATAGTAATAAAAATAAAAATAAAAATAAAAACACTTAAATGAAGGGGGGGGCCAAAATTGATACTGGCACCCCCCCACGTAAGGGACCCATTGGGTCTGTCTTTTACCAAAAACCCAACAAACCAAAAAAAAAAAGAACCTGACGAGAGGGAGAAACGAGGAGAGAAGAAGAGAAAGGGAAGAAGCAAAGAAAAGAAATGGAAGAAGGAAAGGAAAGAGAGGGAAGAGAGGGAGGAGAGAGCCGCCGGAGAAGTCTGCCACTCTGGCAAGCAAGGAAACGGGGGTTAGGGCTTTTCGGATTCCAGAGTTCACAAAACTCGCCAGAGAAGACGACAACTCCTATCATCAATCGAGCCTACCAATCTCCTTAGAACACTAGCAGGAATCAAAATCCTAATGTTTTGGAACGATCCGAGCGTTGCGGAATGTTGGATTGAAAAGGGAAACGTTGCACGTGTATGTTGGAGGGTTCTTCGACGAATCGGAGCCCATCTAGCCCATTCTAGACAGGAAAAAACACAGAAAGACACTAGGAAGTTAAGATCTACAAAACCCAACTTTTGATTTGTGGTGTTTTGCAAAATCCGTGCATTTTCACCATAGATCTGGAATTTCAGATAATCCAACCATCCAATCCCCAATCCAAGTGTAGGGATAGGTAATTTAGTGCATGATGTAGCTCTGATCATACAAAATGTTAGATCTAGGCTGAATTTTGATTGAACGATCTCAGCCGTCTGATCAGATACTGTTCACATAGTAACCTTTTAAAGTCTGATCGACGATCAAACACCACAAACGAGTTCTAGAGCACTGAAATTGTTAGGATATAGTACAAATTGAAATTTTTAGACTGAATTTGACATAAAAATCAAAATCGTTTGATTGGACACTAGAAAAATAAGGATCTGACACTTTTGATTTGTGGTTAGATGCTACCTTGGTGTACCCTAACCTTTAATAAGTTAAGATACTTGGAAATTTTGAGATGAGACCATTTAACGATGAAAACAACTTACAATCACTTAAGAAAGGTGGTGAATAGCCAGTCTAGAACCAATGAGGTGGATTGGCAATCTAGTAACCATAATTCATTCAACTAGCTGTCAATCAATAGCTAATGAAACACCCTTAGCATGGAATTAAGCACTGTGACTTCGACTTATGACGACTAGTGTTAGTGACTAACTTAGAGGGAGCTTTCATACTGGAGAAGTCCCAAAGTCATACATCTGAATATGTTTTCTTGTACTTTACAGAGACTTGATTGATTTGGGTGCTCGTACGCGAATTGAGGAAAGTATTCATGTCAATGAACTAGAAGAGCACCATTTGAGGTAGGTGGAATTGAGATTGCTAATATTTTTACTATATACGTATTTGTATATGAAATTTGAGCATTGAAACAAGTCTTTTCAATTTATATGAAAGGCAAGATGAATGTGCATGATAAAATTTAACCATGATTAAATTGCTCATGCAAAAGCTATACATTATTGTGAATTATGCGAGAAGATATAAGACTGATACCAGAAAATTGTGAGTTGGCTTGTAAGAGCGAAAGGGGTCGTTATGATGTGGGTGGGCCATAGAGTCGTTATGATGTGGGTAGGCTTTCAGGCTGGATGAGCTAGCAGTTTCTGGCTGGACGAGCTACTAGTCCTTAGGGTTGTAGACCCATTGTTTGGGGAGTTTGACACGTCCTGAGGGGTCGTTATGATGTGGGCAGGCCATGGAATCGTTATGATGTGGGCGAGCCTTCGGGCTAGACAAGCTATTGGTTCCTGGCTGGACGAGGTACCGGTCTCTCAGGAGTAAAGCCTTGAGGTGTGTCTTTGAGTTAGTATGTCTTTGGGTTTAACCCATTGCGCTAACTCACTATGTCAAAGAGGATAATATCATCTAATGTGTACTTGATACACATGACAACGCGTTGGTGTTTGATAATGTGAAATGGCTCCTATGAGCAAAGGCTGATATCAGGAAATGAAAATGATTAGTGAGTTTGACATGTGACTGCATACTTGCATTTCAAGAATATGTTTTAGTACTAATGCATTGATGTTTTTTTCATCTTGGCATGAATTTATGATGTTGATGAATGTCGAATTATTTCAAGCTAAATGATAATTGAATACTAGTTGCATGTTTCAGCATGGACAAGTTAAATTATATAGAATATCATGATTTTGTATATATATAATTGCTTCTTTTTCCACCTACACAAACACAAGTTTGCTGAGATATTGTATTTGTTTACAATATCTCAGAGTAGAGGATTCCCAAGAAGTAGGAGCTTATTGACAGGAGTACACCGACAAAAAGCTCTTGACTTAGAAACGCAATGATTGGTTTATGTTTGAAGTCTTTTTATTTGATATGGGAGAGAGACTGCCATATATATGTAATTTTGGAGAGATGGATAACTTATGTGATTTGGTTGTGGTGTGGAGTTCCTGGTTGTGTTCTTGTTGGATATGATTTGTCTCTATTTGAGCAGATGTATGAAAAGAAGACAGAGTCTCCATTTATATTTTAAAATTGTCAAAAATGTTTATTAGGTACTTCGCAATAACATGCATTAAATGTCATATGTCCAAAAAACAGAGAAAACTCTGCTAGATTGTCGGTAAAAATGAGTGCTCATTTAACCGAGAATCCTTGTTTTTGATAAAAGTAAAATGACACTCGGGGTTTTCAAAGCGAATTTAAAAGAAAAGATTCTTCCGCATTTGTTTACGCTTTAAAAATGATTTTATTAGAAATTGAGCCCGCTAAGTCAATGTCTTTTGGATTTAAAAAGTGTTATGAAAACCCGGGGTGTCACATTTGGTATCAAAGCCCAGGTTCAATTCACTCACAACCAATCACAATGAGTAAATCTTAAGCAGTCTCTAAAGAAAGATGTTGAAATTGATGTGTAGAGAGTAACTCATAAAAATTTCTTATGATGAAGGGAAGGATGCCACCTAAGAGGACGAGTCAGAGGACAACAAACCTCTCTACTAAGCCATCTGACGAGGGGAGTCAAATAACAGACTTCATGGCCTATATGATGCAAAACCTTAGTCAACTGATGTAGCAGCAACAACAGATGCAACTACAACTGCAACAACAATTACAGCAACAGCAGCAGCAACAACCAACCCAAGTACAGCCCCAGACCTCGTCTGTACCTAATACGAGTGAGGGAAGTTCGGGCGAGGATAAGACCAACGTGGATAACCTGTTGGAGAGGTTTAAGAAGATTGCGCCTGTATTTGCTAGCGATAATGAGCTAGAAGCTGTAGAGGGGTGGATACATGAGATAGAGAGATATTTGAGGCCATGGATATTCTAGATGATAGGAAGGTGAAGGTGGCAACATTTGTTTTGACAGGACCAGCTTCTTTTTTGTGGCCATTTGCAAGGAGAACATTTTTTGAGGACCGAGGTGATGTTCCTTGGGAGAAATTCAAGAATGTTTTCTACAACAAATATTTTCCTCTACACATTAAGGGAAAGAAAGAGCAAGAATTCCTAGCATTCAAGTAAGGAAGCATGACCGTTCTCGAGTTTGAAGATAAATTCACTCAATTCAAGAGAATTGTGCCAGATGTGTGCACAACAGAGGAAAAAGCAACCTGTATGTTTGTGGAAGGGTTGAACCCTGAATTGAGGAGTAAGGTTTGAATGACATAGCCTTTTAGTGTGGCTAAGGCAGTGGAGATGACTTCCATTGCCGAGGAGGAACAGGTGAAGATGCAAACTACTGCGAAAGGCAAGGAAAAAGGAAGGTTTTGGCACGGTGGTTGTGGAGGATACCGTGGGGAAAGGAAGAGCTCAAGTTTCTCTTTAAGACCTCAGAAACCTTAGAAAGGACAATATTATCGGCCGAACAGGAAAAGGGACTTCAAACTGTGTCCTCGTTGCAATAGATTTCATGAGGGCACGATGTGTTATTATCTTGATCATAGATGTTTTAACTGTGGTGAACAAGGGCACATGGCTAAGGACTGACCTAAGAGACCGCATCATACGGATTCAGGTGCTAGAGTAGAACAAATACCCAATAGTTAGGAGAGAGCTTTTGCGTTGACTATCGACCAGGCTCGCACATCTAATGCTATAGTGGAAGGTACACTGTTAATATTTGACAAGCATGTGCATATTTTGATTGATCCTGGTTCTACTCATTCATTCATTTCATGTGACTTTGCATCATGTATGGATAGTATTATACATAAATTGGGATTTTGTGTAGAAGTTTGCACTGCAGTGGGCAAGAGTTCTTACGAGAAGTACCAGTAGTGATTTCAGGCAAGGAACTTAGTGTCGACTTAATCCTATTGAGTATGACTGATTTTGACGTCATTTTGGGCATGGACTAGTTGGTAGAACATGGGGCACTGGTATATTGCACAAAGAAACGAGTGATACTGATGAGCTCAAAGGGGGAGTCCTTTGTATTTCAAGGACGATTGGACACATCAGGTGTCAGCATGCGTTTGATGTCTAAAGGCTGTCGGGCATACTTGGCTACTGTTGTGGCTCAGGAAAGTACAGGACCACAGATTGAGGAAATAAAGGTGGTGCGTGATTTTAAGAAAGTCTTTCCTGAAGAATTACTTGGATTGCCTCCAAGGCGGGAGATGGAGTTCATCATCGAGTTGTAACCTGGAACATCCCCTATTTCTAAAGCACCGTATCTCATGGCCATTGTAGAATTTGAAGGTCTAGTTGTAGGAACTATTGGACCAAGGGTTTATTCACCCAAGTGTGTCACCATGGGGAGCTCTGGTTTTGTTCATGAAGAAGAAGGATGGCTCTATACGATTGTGCATTGATTACAGACTATTAAATGGGGCCACCGTGAAGAACAAGTATCCATTACCCCATATTGATGACCTATTTGATCAACTTCAATCAGCAAAAGTATTCTCTAAGATTGATTTAAGATCAAAATATCACCAACTTAGAATTCGAGACAAAGTTGTTCTTAAGACTGCATTTTGAACACGCTATGGACATTATGAATTTCTGGTGATGCCATTTGGGTTGACAAATGCGCTTGCAGTATTTATGGACTTGATGAACATGGTGTTTAGAGAATATCTTGACAAATTTGTTATTGTCTTTGTTGATGACATCCTTATTTACTCAAATTGTGGGGAAGATCATAAAGAACACATGAGGATAGTGTTACACACTCTTCAGACTCACCACTTATATACCAAATTCTCAAAGTGTGAGTTTTGGCTGGAATAGGTTCAATTTCTTAGTCATGTTATATCTAAGGATGGTGTTACAGTTGATCCCAAGAAGATTGAAGCAATTATAGACTAGGAAAAACCAAAGACCGTGACCGAGATACGCAGTTTTCTTGGTTTGGCTAGATACTATCGAAGTTTTATCAAAGGTTTCTCTTGCATTGCTCAACCATTGACGAGATTGACCAAGAAAGAGTAGAAATTCTTGTGGACAGATGACTGTGAGAGGAGTTGAAGGAGAGATTCATTTCTGTACCTGTTTTGTCTTTGCCTGAAGGTAATGGAGGATTCGTTGTGTATAGTGATGTGTCTAGAAAGGGACTCAGATGTGTACTTATGCAGAACAGTAAGGTAATAGCTTATGCATCCAAACAATTGAAAAATCATGAGCAGAACTATCCCACACATGATCTGGAACTTCCCGGTATAGTTTTTTCCTTGAAGATATGGAGACACTACTTATATGGAGGGAAATTTGAAGTGTTTACGGACCACAAAAGCCTTAAATATATTTTCTCTCAAAGTGATCTCAACATGAGACAAAGACGTTGGGTTGAGTACCTCAAAGATTTTGACTTTATTATCCAATATCATCTGGGCAAGGCTAATGTAGTTGCGGACGCACTTAGTAGAAATTCAAAAGGGATAATTGCCAATATCTCCATTAGATCAGCTTTCTTAGGTCGAGTTTTGCAAGCACAACAGTTGTGTGAGGAGACTCAAACCTTAAGTGAAAAGAAAGGGTTTCATAAAGGGCTTGATGGTAGTGTGAGATTTCATGGGAGACTTGTTGTACCAGTAAATTCAGAGTTGAAACAGGATTTGTTGAAGGAAGCGCATGATTCCAAGTTTACCATACACCCAAGTGGTACGAAGATGTATCAGTATTTAAAAAGGAACTTCTGGTGGCTAGGAATGAAGCGGGATATTGGAGAGTGTGTTGAGTGATGCCTCACTTGTCAGAAAGTGAAAGCAGAACATTAGAGGCCAATAGGTTTGCTACAAACTTTGGAGCTTCTAGAGTAGAAATGGGATCACATAACCATGGTTTTTATGGTTGGGTTGCCTAGAACTTCCATTGGGCATGATGTGATATGGATTATTGTGGATCGGCTGACCAAGTCAGCTCATTTTCTTCTAATACGACAGAAGCAGTCACTAGAGAGCTTGGCCAAATTATACATCAAGAAAATAGTGAGTCTGCATGGCGTGCCAATTTCGATCATATTGGATAGAGACATTAGATTCACATCTCGCTTTTGGCAAAGTGTACAGAAGGGATTAGGTACTTCTCCACATTTCAGCACAACATTCCATCCTCAAACAGATGGACAATCAGAGAGGGCCATCCAGACCCTTGAGGATCTGTTGAGGGCTTGTGCACTCGAGTGGAAGGGTAGTTGGGACGAGTACCTACCTTTAGTGGAGTTTGTATGCAATAACAGTTATCATTCTAGCATTAGAATGACACCTTATGAGGCATTGTATGGTCGACCCTGCCGCACACCTACTTGTTGGAGTGACGTAGGAGAAAGTCAGTTTGGCAAATTAGAATTAATTGAGCAATGTGCTGAAAAGGTCAGATTGATTCAGAAACGACTAGTGGCAGCACACAATAGACAGAAGAACTATGCAGATCAAAGGTGTAGGGACCTTGAGTTTCAGGTTGGTGATCAAGTTTTCCTGAAAGTCTCACCTACAAAAGGTGTGATGAGGTTTGGGTTAAAAGGGAAATTGAGTCCAAGGTATGTGGGACCCTTTGAGATATTGGAGAGGGTGGGCTGATCTTCCTACTCACTTGCCATGCCACCTCAGCTATCCGAGGTTCACAGTGTTTTCCATGTATTAATGTTGAGGAAATATATCCCAGACCCCACACACATTCTTGAGTAGATGCTAGTAGAACTACAACCCAACTTAACATTCCATGAGCATGTAATACGAATCATAGATAAGAAGGAATGGAAGTTGAGAACGAAGACCATTCCATTTGTCAAAGTACTTTGGCAACATCATTCATTGGAAGAGGCCACTTGGGAAACTGAGGATGAGATGAGGAAAATATATCCCGAGCTATTTGAAAAATGATATTAAGGTAATTTCGAGGACTAAATTTTCTTTAAGGGGGATAGAATGTAACAACAGTAATAAAAAGAAAATAAAAACACTTAAACGAAGGGGGACCAGAATTGATACTAGCACCCTGGCCCCCCCACCCCATGTAAGACACTCATTGGGTCTGTCTTTTCCCAAAAACTGAACGACCAAAAAAAAAAACCCACAAGAGGGAGAAACGGGGAGAGAAGAACAGAAAGGGAAGAAAGAAAGGAGAGAGAGAGAAGAGGGGAAGAGAGAAAACAAAAGAGGAAGGAGAGAGCAGCCGAAGAAGTTTGCCACTCTGGTGAGCAGGGAAACGGGAGTTAGGGCTTTTCGGATTCCGGAGTTCACAAACCTCGCCAGAGAAGACGACGGCTCCGACCATTAATCGAGCCGACTAATCTCCTCAACACACTAGGAGGAACCAAAACCCTAAGGTTTTGGAACGATCCGAGCGTTGCGGAACTTCGGATTGAAAAGGGAAACGTTGCACGCATATGTTGGAGGGTTTTTCGACTAATTGGAGCCCATCTAGCCCATTCTAGAGAGGGAAAAACATGGAAAGACATTGGGTAGGTAAGATCTACAAAACTCAACTTTTGATTTGTGGTGTTTTGCAAAATTCATGCATTTTCACCCTAGATCTAGAATTTCAAATAATCGAACTGTCCAATCCCCAATCCAAGTGTAGGGATAGGTAATTTAGTGCATGATGTAGCTCTGATCACACAAAAAGTTAGATTTAGGCTGAATTTTGATCGGACGATCTTAGCCGTCCGATCAGGTACTATTCACACAGTAACCTTTTGAAGTCTGATTGACGATCAGACATTACAAACGAGTTCTAGAGCACACTAATTGCTAGGATACGGCACAAATTGAAATTTTTAGACTGAAATTGATCTAAAAATCGAAATCGTTTGATTGGACACTAGAAAAATAAGGACCAGACACTTTTGATTTGTGGTTAGATAGTACCATGGTGTACCCTAACCTTTAATAAGTTAAGATACTTGAAAAATTCAAGATGAGACCATTTAACGATGAAAACAACTTACAGCCACTTACAAAAAGTGGTGAATAGCTAGTCTAGAACCAATGGTGTGGATTGACAATCTAGTAACCATAGGTCATTCAACTAGTTATCAATCAATAGCTAATGAAACACCCTTAGTATGGAATTAAGCATTGTCACTTCGCCTTATGACGACTAGTGTTAGTGACTAACTTAGAGGGAGCTTTCATATTGGAGAAGCTAGGAGAAGTCCCAAAGTCGTACATCTAGATATGTTTTCTTGTACTTTACAGAGGCGTGATTGATTTGGGAGCTCGTATGCTAATTGAGGAAAGTATTCGTGTCAGTGATCTAGAAGAGCACCATTTGAAGTAGGTGGAATTGAGATTGCTAAGATTTTTGCTATATACATATTTGTATATGAAATTTGAGCATTGAAACAAGTCTTTTCAATTTATATGAAAGATAAGATGAATGTGCATGATAAAATTTAACCATGCTTAAACTACTCATGCAAAAGCTATTATTGTGAATTATGTGAGAAAATATATGACTGATACTAGAAAATTATGAGTTGGCTCGTAATAGTGAAAGGGGTTGTTATGATGTGGGCGGGCCACAGAGTCGTTATGATGTGGGCGGGCCTTCGGGCTAGACGAGCTACTAGTTCCCGGCTGAACGAGCTACTGTCCCTGAGGTTGTAGCCCCATTGTTTGGGGAGTTTGACACGTCCTAAGGGGTCGTTATGATGTGGACGAGCCACGGTGTCATTATGATGTGGGCGAGCCTTCGGGCTGGATAAGCTATCGGTCTCTCAAGAGTAAAGCCTTGAGGTCTGTCTTTGAGTTAATGTGTCTTTGTGTTTAACCCATTGCGCTAACTCACTGTGCCAAAGAGGATAATATTGCCTGATGTGTATTTGATACACACAACAATGCGTTGGTGTTTGGTAATGTGAAATGGCTCATATGAGCAAAGGCTAGTATCAGGAAATGAAAATGATTAGTGAGTTTGACATGTGACTACATACTTGCATTTCAATAATATGTTTTAGTACTAATGCATTGATGTTTTTGTCATCTTGGCATGAATTTGTGATGTTGATGAATGTCGAATTATTTCAAGCTAAATGATAATTAAATACTAGTTGCATGTTTCAGTATGGACAAGTTAAATTATATAGAATATCGTGATTATATATATAATTGCTTCTTTTTCCACCTACACAAATACAAGTTTGCTGAGATATTGTATTTGTTTACAATATCTCAGAGTAGAGGATTCCCAAGAAGTAGGAGCTTATTGACAGGAGTACACCGACAAAAAGCTCTTGACTTAGAAACGCAATGATTGGTTTATGTTTGAAGTCTTTTTATTTGATATGGGAATGAGACTGCCATATATATGTAATTTTGGAGAGATGAATAACTTATGTGATTTGGTTGTGGTGTGGAGTTCCTGGTTGTGTTCTTGTTGGATATGATTTGTCTCTATTTGAGCAGATATATGAAAAGAAGACAGAGTCTCCATTTATATTTTAAAGTTGTCAAAAAAAAATTTCGGGTACTTTACAATAACATGCATTAAATGTCATATGTCCAAAAAACAAAGAAAACTCTGCCAGATTGTCGGTAGAAATGAGGGCTCATTTCACTAAGAATCTTTGTTTTTGATAAAAGTAAAATGACACTTGGGGTTTTCAAGCGAATTTAAAAGAAAAGATTCTTCTGCATTTGTTTACGCTTTAAAAATGATTTTATTAGAAATTGAGCTCGCTAAGGTAATGTCTTTTGGATTTAAAAAGTGTTATGAAAACCTGCGGTGTCACACCACTATCTCGTAGAATTGAATGCCAAAAGCTATCTAGCATAGCTATCATAGACATCATGACACCTCTCCTCATTATGCTCGGTTGGAGGTTCAAGGTGGCACTTCTTCCCATTACAGGGCATATATTTTAAATAAATTTAAGAATTCAGATATGCTTCTTGGTAATTTGTTCCATAACTCTCTACAATAAATAATAATAATAAATTGAATGAATTTTTTTTGGGATTGCACAGTGTAGAAGATGAATATATTGGCCAACAAAAAACTAGACCCATTTCCCATTGATTTCGAGCCTTGTTATTCTCATTAGGGGTGTAAATAGTCCAATTGTGGTTCAGTTCCATGGATAACTAGAACTTTACCATTAAGAGTTTTTATTTCTTGCTACCATATCATTATGGAGTTTGGTTCTTGATCTAAACACCATTCTCGTATCTGAATTGAGTCAAGTTCTCGGGTATTTAGCGGTTCTAATACATAAACAAGAAAAAGGCAAAAGGCAAACAACTAAGATATTAAAAGGTTAGGTTATGCATTAATATTTTTGTTTCTTGAACTATTTGTATACCAGGTAATCGTGTATGTGTTTCTTAACTATTGTATAGGTAAGTAAGAACATAATATAAGAAATAATATAAAAGTTAAAAATACATATCATGCTAGTACCTATAGTATATAGAAGTTAACTATAACATAAATTAAAAATAGGCAAGCAATAATGCTTGAGAAGGCACAAAGAGAATAAACATTAAAAATATAACGTATTTGCTTGATATATCAATCTTCTTGCTAAGAAATGTCAACTACATTTTTTACAAGTAAAGAGCTAGAGTTTACCTATTTGAGAAAGAGGAGGGGAGGAGAGTGTGACAGGCTAGAGGGGAGAGCTACCTATACCAGGGAAAGAGAAAATCAAAGAGGAATACTTAGCTAAAGATGAAAGATGAAAAGGGACACTTTTGTCTTCTTCTTTTTTTGGTTTTTTTTTTTTTTCTAATCAAGAAAGGGTTTTAAACTTTAGGTGCTTTTCAATTTTTTTAAGGGGAATAATATCATTTCAAACTTTACTTCCTCATTTTACAATAGTCACTATGCATACTTAAAAGTTCATAATTAAGTATAAATGGACCACAATCTATCTGTAAATAGTCTTTACATTATGCCTAAAAATAAAATATATTATATGTAAAAATAATATAAACATAACTAACTAATAATAAAACTTGTTAGATTTATATCATTACATTAGCCTCTGATACACCAAATTTTAAAATAACATTAGTAGGTATTATTGTATACTAATTAATACTCTTCAATTCTCAATTTTGGTCTAAGTACCTAGGCATAAAAAGCTGATGTTGTGCCAGTAAGATTCAATTCTATAAAATAAAAATCAATACCATACTATTGGTTCCATTGAACATCTATATCCTTATTATTATTATTATTATTATTATTATTATTATTATTATTATTATTATTATTATTATTCATGTTGTTTTTGTACCACCAAGTATACCATTTATTTCCCACTCTCTTTTACCAAGAGCCATAAGTGAATTGCCACATGGCACATTAAACCAATTCAAGATAATCCTTTTTCCTCCCTTTCACAATTTTTTATATCTTTAATTATCCTCAATAGCAAAGGTTGCCAATTGCAAAAAAATATAATATTTTGGCATGATTTTTACCTACCTAGATGAGTTTCTAAAGTTTTGGGATATTGTGATTTCTTCTATTTAAGGCTCATGTGGTAGCAATTTATTTGTTAGTTTAGGTCTTTGCGAAATCTTAAATATTTAGGAGTAATCGATAGATTACTTGTTGAAATTTTTTTATTTGAGTGTTTGGAATTTTGATTAGAGGAAATGGGAAAGATGACCATGTTGGTGCAAACTAAAAATCAAGATCATTTAGTGGTTAGAATTTGGAATCACCTCCTACTTGGTTCACCAAAAGTGATGCAACAAGGTTAGAGAAGGATTGAACCATGAAGTTTTGAAACAATATGTTTTTATAGTCATATAGTTTTGAGAGTTTGATCCAATGTTTTAAAACTCAAAATGTGGACACAATGTTGACTTTGCAAAAATGAGTCGATTTGAGGTTACTGCAATGGAAAACTATGATAATATGGGAAATGCAACTATAGAATTTAACATTAGTGGTGGAAAATATCAGCCAAAAAAAGTATCTTTCCTTGACATAGGGTGAGTCCAAGACACAAAATCTAGAAAGTCTAAAACCACATCGACTGTCAAGTTTCAAGTTGAAGTACCATATTTTGATACTTTGGTTTTACCATGAGTTTCAACTAATAGGGTTTCACTTATAGAAGGATTGCAGATTCCTAGGGGTTTTATACTACGAGGAAATGAAGATTTCACCCACAAATGCTTAGGATGGGGGGATCACAAAATCAAGTATGGCAAAATTACATCAAATTTAGGGATTGAAGATTTCACCCATGGCTACCGAAGATGTTTATTTGGGAGAATGGATTGTAGTGTTCATTAGATTATCATTTTTCCTAAAACCTTAAGCTAATAAAAGGTGGGCCAATAATAGTTATATCTCTAACACCTTCATTCTCCATTGGTTTCCAAGGGAAAGACCCTAGCTATATACATGTCTTTGTATTATATAAGAGATGCAAATAAATTTTTTTCTTCCTATTTTACGATAAGATTATTGAGCAAAAAAGTCCAACTCAAGTCTGGTTAAGCTACCATGTGGTAGTCAATGTAGTCTTATGTAAATCTTGGTTAAAGAGAGTGAGTCTATTATAAATCTCGGTTAAAGAGAGTGAGAACACTTGAACTATCGATTTTATCTGAGAGCTAAAGAGAGCTAGTATGAAAAGTAAGTATAGGGAAATAACTTCTAGCAAGCCAACAATACAATGAAAATCTAGTCTAAAAGATGGTTCATATAAATCAAAACTTGAAAAATCAACTAAGAAAGAATTCCAATATTGGCCCCAGCTACTCAGATATATTATGACTAGGAAAAGCCTTCAAAAATTTATCTAAATGTTCTATGCCATCTAATCCATAAGAAACTGCACAATTAATCTCATCAGCTGGCCAAGGAGAGCCATAATTATCATATTCAAATGTGTAAAAATTGAAAGGAGGATAATTTATGGACTCCATCTTGGTTTGCTTCAGTATCTCATTTGCATTTGGACATCACTTCAATGTGTATATCATATTAGTACAATTATAATTTAAAAATGCAGGACTAGATTAGCAAGAAGTTGCTGCATCTAAGTGAAATATATATATATATATATATATATTTTATGGCAAATTGATATTATGCTATAAAGAATTACAAGAGAAAATTCAGAACTAATAAAATCCCAAGCTATTATAATAAATTTTGAGGCAAGAAAATTAATTGAATTGGCCTCTAAACTACCTTATATAGTCGAGGCAGGGGATCAACTATCTAAATAAATGGGTTGTTGTAGTCCTCACGACCTATATGTGTTTGGAAAGTTACTTTACATGGACTAATCCACCACATATAGTTACATTGTTCACTCAAGAAACACCAAGAGTTGTAATTCATTCGTTATGATTTTGAAACAACTGAGTGAAAAGGTACATGACATGAATTGTTTTATTTTGGTATTTGCTAGGTTAAAGTATAATGGTTTGCAATGCCAGCTGTGACGGTGCATATATATGGCGCTTCAATGTTCGGTGATACAAGCTTCTCATCTTTCTGGGCAACAGTCACCTAGATGGTTTAGTGCATATTTGGGGAACTGGATTTAATTGTTCTATTGTATTCTAGAATATTTCACAACAGTAAACTGTTAAGTTTTTTATTGTGAATATTCTTGAATACAATAAAAATAATTAAATCCAGTTCCCAAACATGCATTTAGACAATCCAAAGAAGAATCCAGCAAATACTGATCATGCTAGGCTTAAAATCATTCAACACAGAAAATCTATGGAGACGCATTTGTAACATGTGTCCTAAACGATTAGTGGTTACCATCACTAACTGTGTGCATCTTAGATTTAGTTTAACTATAAATTTACACGCGAAGACTAAAGGTGACACGCCTAGAACACACTTAGGTGGCGCATTACATGTCTAGATCAAATGTATATCATAAGTAGTACTTCAAGCAATGTTGCCAAGACGAACCATTTTTTTATTTTTTTTATTTTGAGAATGTTGCGACATTGTAAGTAGAGATATATATGAAAAGACAATGGTTGATCAAATCAACCAACCCACAAACACAAGTATCCACAATAAATTATAAAAAGGTCCTCTCCCCTACCAATTACAGTCCATTTAAAGATTCTCAGAGCATCAGAGTAAATAAAATAGAGCTTAAAACCCAGTCAAGCAGTAAACCACCCATACAGAACATCTGTCGCAGAATCTCCTGAAAAGTTACAAATACCCACAAAAGCCAAAACCTGTGTCAGTTTGCTGTGATCGCAATCAAAAAATGTCACCACAATCATTCTACAATTCCACCGTTAACGGTGTATCTGTGAGACAAAATTGTGATTACTAGCTAAAGCCACTCCTGGTTCTCACATTTATCTGCTTCTTCATTTGCGGATCTATGCACATGCTGAAATGAAACCTGTCTATCCTGCACTCATGTCCGCATTTGTTCCATCTTATCCATCAGTTCCCAAGGAGGTTGTTTCTCCACATTAACCAAGTGTCCAAAATTTTCAAACAAAACCTTGCCTTATGCATTCTAAGTAGTCCACCATATCATGCAACCCCTGGATTACCTTCGCTTGCCCCTTCAAAATTCAGTTTGAAGGTGTCTTGATTTGGGGCAGTCCATCTTGGCCTTTGTTTGTTCACTTTCTGATTTAAGTTGATTATAACCTTCCGGTTGGAGAAATACTGTAAGAATTGATACTCTTTTCCATCTGATGACACAAAGTCCAATGTATAGCATGTGCCTTTGAGTTGAAACCAAATGGACTTAGCATTTGTTTTTTTTTTCCCAAATAAGCATCTTTGATTTCTTTCCTTCCATAAATTCCAAATCACTGGAGAGAAACATGCTTCCACATGAACTTTCTCATATTTCCCCCTTTGATGTTTGACCATTGGGAGAAAAGATCCTTCATTGGAGCTAGGCACACCCAGTACAGGAGAAAGCTTGTAACAGGAGTGTCCAAATCTCCTGAGCAGAAAAACACAACAACAGTATATATATTTTTGAGCCGGGAGGGTTAGGTATATAATTTTCCATGAATTAATTTACGCCTGTCTGATTCTGGATTCTTGCGCCATGTATCAGTTCGTTAGAGGGTTCTCTTGTCTTGAGATTGGTTTCTCTTGCCTGGAGAGTAACGGTAATCCATAGTAGCCGGCTATTCGGTGAAGGATCTAAGTCCACCTTAGAACGATACTGACAACCTTTGTCTACTCTTTTATGGCATGTTTAGTAATGGTTGATATATCATGCTTTCTGTTTTTCTTTTGATCTGTTTGCTCTGTCCCTGGTGCGTTTTCCCGTTAGGCGTTGAGTTTGGCTGTTAGGGTGTTTGGCTATTAGGTTTGAGTTTTATGGGTTAATTGTAGTTACAGGTTGCATGAATATTATCTGTAAGGCGTGAGCTATCATGTTATAATTTTTTAAGGTATTTTGTTTGCTTATTCCAGAATCATGCTCGGTTGTGAATTGCTTCATGTTGTTATATGCTTACTCTTCTTGCTCATCTTCTTGCCAAATAATATGGCCGATAATTTGAATTATCATGTTAAGAACTCAAGTTTGGTAGAATACCCTACCGATACAGAATCTCTGTATAACTAGACTTTACCTAATGTTAAGCCAAAAGAAGTCTATAATATAGTCAAGTTTGATTTTTCTTCAAACAAAATTATTAAAAACATGGAACAGACTATAAGTCTGGATAACACAGAAAAGATAATAAATCTGTTTTCTGAATCAGACCTGAAACCCTATATAGTTTCAGGAAAATATAAATTTTTGCATGTAGGGTTAATCCAAATAGGATTTAAACCTCTAACCCTTAACTGTCTTAATGCTTCAATCTTAGCTGTTTTAAGAGACGCTCGGTGTTTGGACTGGGCTCCTTCCCTCATGGGAGTTATTCAGACTAGTCTGTGTCATAGACCAGTTTATATTAATGTCTTTCCAGACTTTACCCTTTCCCTGTCAGATCCAAATATATTTGACAGCTTAAGTCTTTATATTAAGACTCACGGATATAATTTCAAACCTGGATCAGAGACAATAGCTCTCACATATAGACTCCAATTCAAAGTCCTTCCTACCTTAGACACAAAGTCTAAGCATAAATCACCAAAGGATAAGACTGTTTTAATAGAAACAAATCTGCTATCATCTAATATAGCTGTTAATAGATCCTTAAGATGGAAGGAAATTGATTTCCCGCAATCTTGGCAGTTAACCGAGGCTGTCCCTCCAAGGAGACTCACTGATCAAAGACTTGATCAAATAATACAAACAGAGGATGGAGACGTAGAAATATGTTTTGATAATAGGAGATCTTTTAGACTTCCCAGAATTACTTCTTGTTCTTCAAGCTCTTCTAGGTTTTCAAGTGAGTTAAAACCTGATTCAAAGCCAGAGTCTTCCAATACAGTTGAAGAACTTAAAATCTCAGACAATAATGTTGTTCATCCTATATACAGATAGGATAATACTCCTACACCCTCAGAAATAGGTTTTCAATATTAGTTTTATGGATTTAAGTCCTGGAAGTTTAATTAGAAAAACAATAAGCGAAGAATTCCAAAGGCTAAGACACCAAGCCTTTAGAAAATGGTATTTCAAAACGTTTAATAAAACTGAAATACAAGATTTCAAGATAGAATTTTATTGCCATATTAATAAAACACAAAACATTGAAAGTTTTGTTCCCTGGTTTTTAAGAACATTTGTCCAAAGAGAACTTAATGTTATTAAAAAATGGACAACAGCTAAAGGAGATGTTGTGTCCTCAGAATATCCGCCAGCAAACCCCCTGTCTTTAACGACTGGCGAAGAAGGACAAAAAATTAATACAGTAGCATACTTTGACTCAAGAGTAGGGTTATCTAATTTCACTAACCTTATTCGTCAAAATAATTATACCAACCTGTTTCTCCAAACAGTAGGAGAAAAACTTGACACCATTGAAACAGGGATAAAAAAGATTGTCGCCTATATTAATGGAATTAAGGCAAAGAAACAAGAAAATGTTGAATCTATGAAAATAGAACCTTCAATAAAACCTCCACCTGAAATAAAAGGATTTAATATGAAAAGTCAGAGTGAAGAAGTGCTTGAGCTACTCAAACAGAATATAGATAACCTCAAATTAAGCACCCTTTTAGCTCAGCAATCAAAGGTCGAATCTGACCCAGATAATATCTCACAACCAGAAAGTTTAGAAGAATTAAGTGAAACTAAAATCTTTAATTTGAAAAACCAATTTTCTCAGATTAATAAAATTGAGAAAAAACCAAGAAGGTTAGAGAAATACTATTATAAAAGACCTACTCCTGCAGATGTTTTATTTGAAGAAAATGATGTTTATCTACAGAATGAATATAGAGCTAATACTATTTATGAATGGAATATTGATGGGTTAACCAAAAACCAAATTTATCAGGTTGTTCATAGGTTTCTAATGTATTCCACAGTCTATAAAGCCAAAGGAAATTCCGATAGGCAGATTGCTCAGATGATCACTGCAGGCTTCACAGGAAATCTGAAAGGATGAACCTAATACTAGTCAACCTCAGGAAGATGCAGTCTATACCTTGGTCTGCACTATAATAAATCATTTTACGGGTAGCATAGATACCCAAATTGAGAATTCTAGGGCATTACTTCAGAATCTTAGATGTCCTTCATTAACACACTTCAAATGGTATAAAGATGTGTTTCTAGCTAGGGTTTTACACCTCCATGATGCCCGAAGAGAATACTGGAAGCAGAAGTTCGTTGAAGGACTTCCTTACTTATTTGCCAATAGGGTAAAAAATGCATTGAAGACCCAATACCATGGGGACATCCCCTATGAAACCTTATCCTATGGACAAATAACACATTGCTATGTTAACGAAGGAATTAACCTTTGTAATGAAGTTAAACTACGAAGACAATTAAAAAAAGAAAAAATTATAGAGAAAAAACAGTTAGGTGAATTTTGCCAACAATTTGGAATAGATATGCCTAAGAAAGAGGGGCATAACAAAGAGAAGAAATTCTTTAAAAAAAAAGAAAAAAATTTCTAAAAAACATAATGAAAAATTTCAAGAGAAGGTTGATACGAAAACGGGTAAAATTTTTTATAAGAAAGATAAATCCAAAGTTAGATGCTACAAATGTGGTAAGAAAGGACATACAGCAAATAGATGCTGGACATAGAGAAAAATCTCAGAACTTCAAATTGATGAAGAAACTAAACAAAAATTGTTCAAAATTATTCTGAATCCCTTTGAATCAGAATCTTCAGAAGAATTTGAAATAGCCTCATCATCTTCTAATTCGAATAATGAGCCTTGTTGTAATCAGTGCAATACACTAACCAAAGATGCAAATTATTGGAAATCCATTGTTGAAATGAATAATCTTTCAATTAATGTTTTATCTCAGGAAAAGTCTGATCTACTTGATGTAATAACCAAAATTGAAGATCAAGAACTTAGGAAATTACTTCTTGAAAAATTACTTGCTTCATATGAGCCAGACAAGAAAAGAGATGACAATCCTATTGACACAAATAATGTGTATAGAATGTCAGAAGTTCAAAAAGGATTGGGAAAAATCCTACAATATCTACAAATGTTTTAGTTAGTGATCTTAAAAATGAAGTTAGCAATCTTAAAAAAGAAATTATTTTATTAAAAAATGAAAACAGTTTGCTTGACAAGAGAATCACTAGTCTTGAAAAACCTAGACCAATAATTGGAGAAACATCAAATGTTGATGCTTTTGATCCAGAAACTCATTACCTTAATCTAATAAGACAAGTTACTTCTCAAAAGTGGTATATTAACATCACGATTTCTGTTGGAGGAGAATGGTATCATTCCGATCTTATTGCACTTGTTGATAGCGGAGCAGATATTAGCTGTATCCAAGAAGGATTAATTCCAACAAAATATTTTGAGAAAACATCTCAGAGTCTCACTTCAGCCAGTAATACAAAGCTTAAGATAAATTTTAAGCTTAATAATGCTATGGTCTGTCATAATGATATCTGTATTCCTACTCCGTTTTTATTAGTCAAGGACTTGCATCATTATGTCATTCTTGGAACTCCTTTCCTGCATAATATTATGCCAATTGATAAAATAGATCCGACAGGTATCTATTTTACAAAAGAGGACAAACAATTTTGTTTTAAATTCATCACAGATCCTAAGACTCATATGCTAAATGAAGCTAGGAGAATTATTTTGAAAGAAAACCAAATTAATTTTATTAAAGAAGAAATTGCATTTCAAGATGTCCAAAATACTATTTAGAATAAAATCTTTAAGCAGAAGGTACAGAGTTTATTCAAAACCTTCCTTAGTAATCTCTACAATGATCTTCCAACAGCTTTCTGGAATAGGAAGATTCATTGTGTCTCCCTTCCTTATATAGAAGGATTCTCTGAGGATACTATCCCGACCAAAGCTAGAACAGCTCAAATGAACTCAGAATTTATTGAGCTTTGTAAAAAAGAGATCTCAGATTTACTACAGAAGCAACTAATTAGTAAATCTTCTTCTCCATGGAGCTGCACAACCTTTTATGTCAATAATGTAGCTGAGAAAGAAAGAGGAAAACCTTGTTTCGTTATTAATTATAAACCCCTTAATAGAGTTTTAAAATGGATTAGATTTTCGATTCCAAATAAAAGAGACTTGTTAAATAGATTACAAGGATTAGTAATTTTTTCAAAATTTGACCTAAAATCAGGATATTGGCAGATTCAAATTCAGAAATCAGATAGGTATAAAACAGCCTTTGTTGTTCCTTTTGGCCAATATGAATGAAATGTTAGGCCATTCAGACTGAAAAATGCTCCTTCTGAATTTCAGAAAATTATGAATGATATTTTTTGTCAATATAATCAATTTATCATTTCATATATTGATGATGTTCTCATATTCTCTAGATCTATAGATCAACATTTTAAGCATCTCAAAATCTTTAGATGGCTTATTAAGAAAAATGGTCTTGTTCTATCTGCCCCGAAAATGAAGCTTTTCCAGACAGAAGTCAGATTCCTTGGACATAATATCTTTCAAGGACGAATTGTTCCAATCCAAAGAAGCATTGAATTCGCTTCTAAATTTCCTAATGAAATTCTTGATACTAAAAAATTGCAAAGATTTCTTGGATCTTTAAACTATATTTCAGAATATTATCATAATCTTGCAGCTGATACTGCAATCTTATTTAATAGACTTCGGAAAAATGCTAAACCGTGGACAGGAGAACATACCAATATGGTAAAGAAAATCAAAGCCAGAGTTAAGACTCTGCCTTGCTTAAGTCTTGCTAATTTTGAATAGTTCAAGATTGTTGAAACAGACGCCTTTGGTATTGGTTATGGTGGAATCCTTAAACAGGTCAATCCCTCTTCTCATAAAGAAAAACTGGTTCGATTTACCTCTAGAAAATGGAATGATACTCAGAGAAAATATTCTAGAATAAAAAAGGAGATGCTTTCTATTGTTAAAGGTATCTCTAAATTTTAAGATGATTTATTGAATCAAAAAATTTTGCTTAGAATTGATTGTAGTGCAGCTAAGCAGATCATTGAACGAGATGTTAAGAATATTGTTTCCAAACAAATTTTTGCAGGATGGCAAGCTCAATTATCTATCTTTGATTTTGATATTGAATACATTAAGGGTGAATATAACTCTTTGCCTGATTTTCTTACACGAGAATTTTTGCAGGGATCATGAGTGATCCAGGAGAATGGTTTACCCCTAGTAATATCTGGAAGGGTCGTGGCAGAGGCCATGGTCGTGGTAATGCCCAAGACCGGAAACCGTAAAGCCAATGGCCTACTTTGCAAACAGGGGCTAACAAGAACCTTGGGTAATATCCCACACGGGAGTAATACTCCTACCAAGGATGAGGAATTACCTCAGCAACAGTTTACACCATAGAAATCTGCAAAAGAAGTGTTAACTATGACAGCGGAGCAATATTTACTCCGTGAGTATCAAGATGTAATACTCCATCTTGATTCTTCTCAAATAATGAGAGGATGTGATCCCCAAAATCCATGGGATGTTGCCTGTGGATTTTGGCAGAATAATAATTATCTGCTGCATGTTGGGCGAAGTCAATTTTTGATGGAGAAATTCCTCCAAGAAATGAAGACAGTGGAAATTAACCACTTTTATAATTATGACAAATTAGTCATCATCAATTTCAGTAAAATCCTTATTAATAAGGTCCAGAGTCCCCAAGAATGGGATATCAATCCTGGTCAATACAAATGGATTGAAGCCAAGGGCACCCGCTATCCATACAACTAGTGGGACCATTGTGACTCCATGAGTTACGTAATGTATCTCGAGAATAACTTGAGAAAACACTCCTGGTTCATCTGAATTAACCCGAAAATAATAAAGAGTACTATTCCATCATGGTTTTACTATTAGTGGCAACGGTTTGGACCATCTCTGGAAATTCTTCCAGATAAGCTCAAGGAGCTGTACAATATCTAGGTAGAATATGCGCCCGAAATTAATAAGATACCTCCAGGCCAATTAATAACTGGTGAGTGCAAGGCAATCTTTTTCATTAAATTTGATATTCCATGGATTTGGAAATGGTCAATGACCATCAGAAATGATGAACTTAATATTCAAGTTCTTAAACGAATTTACTTTGTCAAATGGTGGACAAAGTTTGATCATGAGGGCAAGACCCGCGAAATTGAAGAGATTATTCAGCGTAATAAAGCTGATTGGGATAATATGCCCAGCCGACAATCCTCAGCCTCCATTGACAAAATCAAGAAAATGTTGCAAAAGAAATATCCTACTAACAATGAAAGCCAAATCCTCATCAAATGTATGGACTTTATGAAGAACCAAGTCATGCAATCTTTCAATCTCTCCTCCGTAAAAGCTTCATCAACAAAGTCAAATGATGATATGTTCGAAGACAATATCTTCTAAGATAGTCAGAATCCTGAAGAAGAAGAAAATTTTGAAGATTATTGGGACGCCTCGATGACTGTACTCTCCCAATTCCTGCAAGGCAAGAATGACAGACGTAATGCACGTGACAATCTGCCAAGGATATTCCTTCTCAAAGTTCCCAATTCCAGAAGAGAATTGAAGAATACGAAAAGAAGCACAGTAAAGGCAAGGCCCCACAAGAACCAACTGAAGACAAAGACCTACAGTAATCTGTGAAATGACCAGCCTCAATTATAGTCCAACATCTTGGACCCACCAGTCAAGAGAGGTGAATCTCCTTTTGGAAAGCTACCTCAAATCAAGGGGAATCTACTTTACTTTATGTCAACTTTATTTTTTCTTTCTGTCAAGTTACTTTTTCTTTTTGTTTGGCATTCGCTTGCTTTGCCTCTTCCTCTGAGCTTAGCTTGCTGCCTCCCTCTTCTGTTTTCCTTTCCAGTTTGATAATAAAATCCCTTCAGGGTCCTTTCTGTATCTCTGGGAGTGTTTCTTTGCTCTTACTGTGCATGGTAACAACTCTGTAAGTATTTTGCAATTTTTTTATAAATAAATGTACCTGGGTCCAAGGTTAATCTCTTCACTTGATGTGCCACAGGTATAGCATTTGCTTGTGATGTGCTACCCTCTCTTCTATAAGTTGTCTACAGTGAGATATCTGCCCAAACCTGCCACACAACTGAAAGCAATTACCCCAAGGGTAACCTTGAAATCCAATAGCTTTCGATGTTGAAACATTGGTTCATTATTCTTTGAAATTAAAGAATTGAATGCTTTGCACGAAAATTTACCCGATGATTCTGGGATCCACACTTTGAAGTCTTTCCTTCCTTGGAGCAATTTAACCTGCTACAGCACTTGGTTGGGCACCTTTCATTGACATTAAGAGGTTTCTTTGAGAGTAATATGCCAATGTTATCACTATTTATGACACTGAAAATATTAATATATTTCATTCTGATCTTTAGCCATCCTGAAAATGTCTTGGAATTCACCTGCCAAAGGTATTTGAGAGCACCACACGCCTCTCCTAAATTTTACATCCCTTCCATTCCTCACCATAATTTATTAGAAAACCTGAAGAAAACAGAGAGTAGGAGCATGTATATCTTCTATTCTTGTAATATTACATTACATACAAGCATTATTTATATGTGATGAAAACAAACTAGAAGATGCTTTCTGCCAGACTCTATAAGATAATTTCTGGCAAACTCCACTGTCAGATTGGGATATGCCAATAACTAACAGTTGACATGGAAAATGTAAAAATAGTATAAAGAACTTTAACAATCCCCCTTAAGATGGTGTGTATATATTCTGAACACCCATCTTGCTCATCAAATATATAGCTCACTTGTGATTGTGACAAAGGCTTAGTCAATATGTCTGCAAGCTGATTGCATGAATTCACATACAAAAGTTTTAATCATCCCATCTTGTATCTTCTCTCAAACTATGTGGCAATCAATCTCCATGTTTGGTGCGCTCATGAAATACAAGATTGGCTGCAATGTGCAACGCCTACTGATTATCACGAAACAACAATGCTGGTGATGAATGAACATCTTTCAGATCCTTCAACAAGGCCAATAACCAAACCAAATCACAAGTGGCGTCAGCCATAGCTCTGTACTCAGCCTTAGCTGAAGAATGAGATACTGTTTGTCGTTTCTTGGATTTTCATGAAATTAAATAATCACCCAAAAATACACAGAAGCTAGTCACTGAATGCCTTATATTTGGGTATGCAGCCCAATCTAAATCTACAAAGCCTTTCAATTTATTGTAATAATCTTGGCGCTCCAATCTAGGAGATGACATGAATTGACTAACCTATTTACTGCATATGCTATATCTGGGCAAGTGATAGTTTGGTACAGAAAATAACCAATCAATCTCCTATAAGCTCCTGGATTAACTATTAATTCACCATCATTTTAAGACAATTTAATACCAGACTCTATAGGAGTTTTTGCTGGTTTACAACCCAACAACCTTGCATTTACTAGCAATTGTAGTCCATAGTGCCTTTGACTGACAAAAATGCCTTTCTTAGAGTGAGCAATCTCAAGGCCTAGAAAATAGCTAAGCTGTCCAAGATCTTTCAAATTGAATTGAAGGTTGAGAGATTCTGATAATTTCTTAACAGCTCCAACAACATTACTAGCAGTAATAATGTCGTCCACATATGTTAATGATATGAACATTAACCCATCAGTCCTAATAAACAATGTGTGATCAGTTGTAGATTGATGAAACTTCATGTCAATAAGAATTGCAAAAAGTTTAGAAAACCATTGGCGAGATGCTTGTTATAATACAGGGACTTATGTTGGTGACATAATGCATTTTTAGGTAAAATAGAATCCCCCTTAGTCTTATGGCTAGGTGGTAAGTACATATACACTTCCTCCAAGTTAGCATGTAAAAATGCATTATTGACCTCCAACTGTGTCAATTCCTAGCCACTCATAGTAGCTAGGGCCAATATGGTTTTGTCTGTAAGTAGTTTTGCTACTGGAGAAAAAGTGTCAAAGAAATCCACCCCCACTTACTGCATGAAGCACTTGGCCACTAACCATGCTTTATGGCACTCAATAAAGTCATCAACTTTGTCTTTAACCTTAAATACCCATTTAAAATCCACAAGGTGTTTATTAGGTGGAAGAGAAACAATGCTCTAAGTTTTGTTGGCTTCAAAGGCTTGCAGGTCTTACAACATTGCTAGCTACCAATGAGGAACACTTGCAACCTGAGCATAGTTAGTTGGTGCAGAATGAGATGAAATAGCCAAAGTGAAAGTTCAAAAGTCAAGAGATAACATATCATATAGAAGCACCATTACCAGCTAAATTAAAATGAGAAAGATGGCCAGCTAGATAGCAGTGATAATCTTGGAGATATCTAGGAGATTTCACTGATCTGCCAGACCGTGTAGTGTTGTGTGCTGAAGGATCAGTAACATTAGTTGGATTTGCACCATTATCACTTATTAGCTGGTTATTATCACAAGAAGAAGCATTGTTAAGTGTTCAATTTTGCCTAAAATAACCCTTAATTAGCATTTGATTAGATCACCCCCAACCAGCATTTTGATAGTCTCTAACAAAAACATGCGAAAACCAATTTATTAAGAGTGATGCAATTAGTCATTTTCGTAGGTACTCATGGTTGCATTTAGCATATGCAACAAGCCCTTAAACCCCTAGGTTACCTCTAGAGGATGAGTTAGGCCTCACAACTCTACACATATGCTAAAGTCATTCCAATTTAGCTTAATTCTCAAAGTATGTATGTGGGTACAGTCTACATATAAAATAATCTTTATTTTTGAATAAACTACAAGTTTCGACTCCATTTGAAACATGTTTTAACCTCAATCCTTAATAATGACATACACTCAGAAATAACATCTCTCAGATAAAGGTACAAATCATATCTCTCTTAAATATGTGAGTAGAGTTAATAAAAATAAATTTATCTCACATATGCTCATAAATGAATGGGAGTTACTATGGAATGTAGTTTTGATCACCTTAGAAAGAATAAGATGCCATTACCTTTGAACTTTTAGAAGTATTATTCTCTAAATCATATATTTTCATATCCTTGTCAAGATATATTCGCCCTAAAATCATTAGGTCTTTTAATTGGGACTACATGAAGGCTTAGGATGGGTTACAAAAGAAGAGATATAAGGGTATTTAAAGTTTCTTCAAAAATACGTAGAGGTCTTCTAAAGTTGACAATTCTTTCTTTACTTTGCTTGTACTGAAGTGAATATCTCTTTTTTCACTTTTCTTTGCATTCTTTAAACTTTTCTTTTATTTTTTTATTTTTTTTACTCGAATCTCTTTTCAAGAAAATTTCTTTCTCAGTATACAGTTTTCTTCTTTTATTACAACTAAAAAGTATATTTTCATTCAGCTCTAACTTCTCTTTTGAAGAAATAGGTAATGGATATATTATAGTGGGTTAATATGGGTTAAGGGTTAGTTGGGTGAGAAAAGAAAAAAGGCTTATATAAAGGCTCAAATTGGTTGACTAGTGGTAAAAATATTTTTGAGTAGGTTTTATGTCTCTAGGTTGACAAAGATGGCCTAAATCATTTTCTAAGTCTTCTATAATCTATCAACTTCAATGAACTTCCAAAATTTCAAAGTTAATACTCCAACAATTCAGGTAATTAGCCAAAATTAAAAGTTGATGGAATCAACTTTCTTTAAGCACGTTGAAGAAAATTAGAAATATTTATAACCTTTTAGAAAGAATGAGCGCCTCTAAAGCTCACCTAGGTTATAGGTCTCCACTGAATGTCTTCAGGATTTATAAGTTATAGCTACTCATCAATTTAGACTATCTATATACAACTACGTGTACAGATATGATCTGAGACTTAGCTTTCATAGAATACCTTAGAAAATGAGTGAAAAGATGAATTAATCATGTTGAGGTCCATTAATAAGCTAAAGTTGTCATAGTGTAGGAATTAACCTAAAATTTGTTTGTTTGTTTGTTTGTTTGTTTATTGTTGTTTTTAAATCAAGAAAATTATCTAAAAACCTAAAAATTTTAGAATTTGCTAAAATTCTACACCCCCAACCTAAAACAAGTGTTGTCCTCAATGTTTAAAATGTAGGACCTAAAATGAATATGGTTGATATAGAAAACAAAAAGAAAAATACAAGTAATGGTACAAAAGGATCAAATCTACTCAATCCTAATAAACAGAATCTTCCAGAGTTGTGGACTCAACTTCTGGATTTAAGTATTCTAGGAAAGGCTTTAAACGTTGGCCATTGACTTTGAGAGTATGACCAGTCCTACTATCTTCAATCTCGAAGGTCCCATATAAAAAAACTTCTTTTACAATATATAGACTGGTCCATTGAGATCTAAGCTTACCTGGAAATAGGTGGAGTTTAAAACTGTAAAGTAAGACCTTCTGGTTTAGAGTAAAGGGTTTTGTCATTATATTTTTATCATGGAAAACTTTCATCTTTTCTTTATAAATCCTATTACTCTCATAAGCTTTTTGCCTAATCTCTTCCAACTCATTAAGTTGGAGTTTTCTGTATGAGCCTGCTTTATCCATATTGAAATTAAAGGTCTTTATTGCCCAGTAGGCTCTATGTTCCAATTTCGCAGGCAAGTGGCAAGCCTTACCGTACACAATACGATAAGGTGAAATACCAATCGGGGTACGATGTGCATCGGTTAGTCGAAGAGACCAATCTTTACGATCTAGATTAATAGTTTTTTGAAGAATTTGTTTTATGGCCCAATTAGACACTTCTACTTGTCCACTTACTTGTGGATGATATAGTGTTGCAACTTTATGTGTAATATTTTTATTTTTTTTTATAAGTGCTTCAAATGGTTTGATGCAAACGTGTGTACCATTATCACTTATAATGGCTTGAGGTGCCCCAAATCTAGAGAAAATATTTTCTTTTAAGAATTTAATAACTATTTTGTGATCATTTTGCCTATGTGGGATAGCCTCGATCCATTTTGAAGCATAGTTTATGGCCAATAAGATATAATTGTAGCCAAAAGAAAGTGGGATGGCCCCATGAATTCTATACCCCAATAATCAAAAACTTCTATAATAAGGATAGGGTTTAGAGGCATCATATTTGTACGGTTTATTCCTCCTAACTTTTGACATTGCTTATAAGATCTACAGAACACATGTGTATCCTTGAACAATAATGGCTAATAGAAACCACACTGCAAAATCTTTATAGTTGTTTTCTAGGCAAAAAAATGTCCACCACATGCATCTGAGTGGCAAAAGGAGACAACACTATGTTGTTCTAATTCAGGGACACATCTCTAATGATTTGATCTAGGCAGTACTTAAACAAATATGGATCATCCTAGAAGTATTGCTTAACATTGAAAAAGAATATTTACTTTTCTTATTTAGTCCAATGTCTAGGAATCTTCCTTGTGACTGAATAATTTGCATTATTAGCAAACCAGGGAGGATCGGAAACATAAAAAAGTTGCTCATCAGGGAAAGTGTCTTTAACTGACAACTCATTCAAAAGCTTTGCTAGGACTAGGTGAGACAAATGCTCGACTACAACATTCTCTACTCCTTTTTATCTTTTATTTCAATGTTGAATTCTTGGAATAAAAGAATCCATCTAATTAGTTTAGGCTTAGCATCCTTCTTAGATAGAAGATACTTAAGGGTCGAATGGTCAGTGAATATGACTATTTTAGATCCAACTAAGACCTGAATTTGTCTAATGCGAAGACAACTGCTAAGAGTTCTTTCTTCATAGTGGAATAGTTCATTTGGGTGCTATTTAGTGTCCTACTAGCATAGTAGATGATGTATGACTTCTTCTCTTTCCTCTGTCCTAGCACCACTCCTATAGTATAGTCACTAGCATCACACATGATTTCAAAGGGTAGACTCCAGTTAGTTGGCTACATGACAGGTGCAATGGTCAACTTGTCTTTTAGCTTTATAAAAGCTTCTTGACAGTCCTCAGTCCACTCAAAAGGGGTATCCTTTGTGAGGCGGTGACATAACAGTCTTGATGTTGCACTAAAATCTTTGATGAACCTCCTATAGAATCTTGCATGACCAAAGATAGAGCAAATGTCCTTAACAGATTTTGGTATTGAAAGATTAATAATTAGGTCAACTTTGGCTCTATCTACCTCTATACCTTTGGATGACACTATGTGGCCCAAGACAATTCCTTTAAGAAGTATGAAATGACATTTTTCGCAATTAAACGCTAGGTTCTTTTCTTTACATTGAGTTAAGACTTTACTTAAGTTTTAAAGATATATCTCAAATGATTCACCAAAAATAGAAAAGTCGTCCATGAACACCTCTAACATTCTCTCTACAATATCACTAAATATACTCAACATACAGCGTTGAAATGTGGCAAGAGCATTACATGATCCAAATGGCATTTTTTTTAAGCAAAAGTACTAAAGAGACATGTAAATGTGGTCTTTTCTTGATCTTTGGGTGCAATTTCTATTTGATTATAGCCTAAATAATCATCAAGGAAACAATAATACTGATGTCCTGCAACCCTTTCTAACATTTGGTCTACAAAGGGCAAAGAAAAATGGTCATCCCTTGTGATAGTATTCAACTTTCTATAGTCATTACACATGCGCCAACCAGTGGTAACTCTAGTGGGGATCAATTCATTGTTGGCGTTAGTTATTACTGTTACTCCAAACTTCTTTAGAACCACTTGAGTAAGACTTACCCATTTGCTATCACTTATGGGATAAATAATTCCCACATCAAGTAACTTTAGGACTTTTGCTGTAACTACATCTTTCATATTAGGATTTAACCTTCTTTGCATTTGACGACATGGTTTAGCTTCATCCTCTAGATATATCCTATGAGTGTAGATTGAAGGATTAATGTACTTTATATCAACTATGGTCCATCTTATTGCCCATTTGTGTTCTTTTAAGGTATCTATTAACTTTTACTCCTGAGATGCTTCTAATTATGAGAAAAATATTAGAGGAACGGTTTCTTTTTCTCCTAAATAAGATTATTTTAAATCTGATGGTAGAGATTTCAATTCAAGCTTAGGAAGTTCTACTGTTGATGGAAGGGGAGTGGACTCCCTCTGTGGAAAGTCCTCAAATTAAGGTTTCTATTTTTCTGTGTCCATTGAAGAAATAGAATCAAGGAGTGGCATTAACTTCCTCTATTAATGCATCCTCATCGAATTCATTAAAATGGGTCACACAAGCTTCAAGTAGGTCTACTAAGGAAGATGACTAAAAGTGATCTTGCACAACTGTATCTATCATGTTGATACTATGCAAGTCTTCGTTAGGTTCACCAGGTTGCTTACAAATGTTAAATATATTAAGCTCTAATGTCATATTCCCGAAAGACAATTTCATGACACCATTTCTACAATTGATTAAGGCATTGGATGTGGCCAAGAATGGTCATCCTAAGACGACTAGTATCTCAATCTTCTCAATCACCACTAGTTGTGTATCCAAGACTAGAAAATCTACAGGAAAGCAAAATTGTTCCACCTGGACAAGCACATCCTCTATTACTTCTCTTAGTATTTTCACAGATTGATCAGCTAGTTGGAGTGTAGTAGAAGTAGGTTTCAACTCTCCCAAACCTAACTGTTCATATACTAAGTATGCTAATAGGTTAACACTAAATCCCAGATCAAGCAAAGCTTGATTGATCTTATGGTTGCCAAGAATGCAAGTAAGAATGGGGCAACCTAGATCCTTGTATTTTGGTGGTGTATGATATTGAAAAATAGAACTCACTTGTTCAGTCAAAATACCTTCTTTTGCACATTGAGTTTTCTTTTTATGTTGCATAGGTCTTTTAAGAATTTAGCATATGATGGGATCTATTTTATTGCATCTAAGATCAGTATGTTGATCTTGACCTACTTGAAAATCTCTAAGATCACATAATTGGAGGTAGACTTTGAAGCTTAACGCAACCTTTGAGGAAATGGAGTAGGGATAGGACATGGTAGGGTCCTTCTATTTAGAATTTTCTGTAACCTTAGTGGATTTTTCTACCTATTCAAGCTTTTGCGGCTCATCCTTCTCAATTATTTTACCACTCTTAAGAATAGTGATAGCCTTGGCCTGTTCTATGGTAGAGATGGATAATGCTTTAGAGACATTAGTGCTAATCGTATGCACTCTCTTAGGATTTGCTTGTGGTTGAGCTGGAAACTTTCCTTTTTCCATGTTTTGCATCATCTGACTCATCATATTTTTTATTTCATCCATAGACTGGTTGGTTTGTCTCAATTGAGCTTCTAATTGAGAAATTTTTCTCTCATGGTTTTGGAAGGTTTGATTATCCTCCCCAAGTCTTTTGGATGGGGGCGCATAAGGTCCAAGAGCAGGAGGTTAATGAGTTTGGTATGGTAGGGCAAGGAGTCCTTGGTTTTGTTGGTGAGGCTAGTGTGAAACATTGGCAGTGGGTCCATTTCTCCAACTGAATTTGGGGTGATTTCTCAAATTGGGATTGTATGTTTCATAATAAGGGGGAAAAGGTCATTTATAAGAATTCAAGGAATTTTTATGTTCATGAAGCACATCTTGAAATTCCAGGATTGTTGGACATTCCTGAGTAGGGTGTGTAGTACTTTCACAAATACCAGATGCTTGTTCGACCTTCTTTGAGGCAATTTTTTTCATTTTTATGGCCTTTATCTTTCTAGTAAGGGAAGTTATCTTTGCATTGATGTCATCTTTTTCATTTAAGGCATAGATACCTCCCTTAGAAGATGTGGTGGGCTTTGTCCTATTTGAATGATCAATTTTTTCTGAATTTACCCAGGTGTGAGCGCTCTCAGCTAAGCATTCTAAGTACTCTTAGCCTCTTCTGGTTGTTTATTTAAGAAATTACCATTGCACATCATTTCTATAAAATGATACATATCAAAGTTGAGTCCTTCATAAAAGAAGCTAATAATGCACTAGGGTTCGTATCCATGATGTGGACATGTCAACAACAGATCCTTGAATCTTTCCTAGCATTTAAGGTCTCTTTGTCATTCTGGGTGAAGTTCATGATCTTTTAGCAAAGAGTATTGGTTTTATGAGTCGGGAACAACTTTTTCAAGAACTACCTTATCATGTCCTGCTAGGTTCGTATTGAACTTGCTGGCAGCACATTGAACCACATCTTAGCTTTTTCCTTTAAAGAGAAAGGAAAAAGCTTCAGCCTTACCATATCTAATCTGACATTTTGAGTGCGCTGTGTAGTACACACTTTGTCGAATTCTTTTAGGTGTAGGCAAGGACTTTCATTGACTAACCCATCATATTTCAGGAGTAATTGAATTACTCCCGTTTTTAACTCTATGGTATCTGCATTCTGAGGTAGAATGACACAAGATGATGTACTTGTATGAGTTAGCTGAAGGTAATACCTCAGTGTTCTACCATGAGGGTTTTGATAAAAATCATTATCCACATGGTCACTATGCTGGTCCCACTCTACATTTCCATTTCTTCTCCAATTCCTAGGGATGGGTGGATGATTATTCCTCCTTGGTGGAGGTTGATGCTCTTCATCTATTAGAGGTGGAGGGTCCTCATTCATAATGAGTGTGGGACCCTGATCTCCTCTAACACTGCCTAAGGGTGAGTTACCCCTTGATCTTTGTTCAATCATTGGCTAATTTTGTTATAAGTTATTTTTGACTAAATGTCAAGTTTTATCATGCGTCCACAAGTACATACAACAAGGTTTTTTTATTTTTAGCTGCCCAACTAATGCAACCTAAATGCTAATGATAGGGCACAAAAATTCAAACACCCCTGAGGCTAGCAAGCAGACAATTTGATTATCTTAGAATTGTGTGGGGGAGAAGCTTTTAGATTAGCCTAATCTAATGCCCCTCCTCTCTTTCAAACTTGTCATACTGCTTACCAGTTAAATCCTACCTAACCAACTACTTCATACCCTCCTCATCTAGCTATAGGTAGTCTAAATCATAGAATATATTGGCAAAGCTAGTTGTTTAAAAACCAACATAGTCAGTTAAATAAGGACCTCTGGGGTGGCAATAGGTAACCTCCTTCCAAGAGGGTCCTATGAGCATGTGGCGGGAGCTATAGATCTCTTCTAATTGATTTTAATTAATTTTGAAGATTGGGTTACATGATTGTGGTGATTATCCTAGGTGGGCCAAGAGATTGTGATGAAATTCACCCTTGATCTTGTGGGGTTGGGTGCCCTTACTAATTAATTTTTCCATTCCATAAAAATTCGGTTAACATATAATCACCTTAAAGTAGTTAAACATGTCTTAAAAAAAAAAAAAAAAAAAAACTAACTAATGGGATTCCTAAAAATGCAACATATATCAAATGTATTCTATATGATTTTCATACTAACAACCAATGCAATTTTAATCTATAATGCATAACCTAAAGTAGAACTTTTAAGGAGTTTAGAAATTTCTCACAACGGGTTCTTGGAAAATGTCTTCTTGTACAAGGGTGGGACCATTTACATTCCACCTCCACTTCCAAGTTACAATGGCCCACCCTTGACCTGTATTATTATAGCCTTTTAAATGAATTATAAAAATAAAATAATTACATGAAATCCTCTCACTCAAAATTAAACTACAATTATCCTAATTAAACTCCTTGAATTTCTCCTTTCTTTTCTAATTTTTCCTACAAAAAAATATATATTAGTAAGTACCAAATATTAGGAGAAATTGAATTTATGCATTAACAAAATTTTAAAATGCACCTAAAATGCCTAAAATGTTAAAACAATGCAACTCTTAAAATTTTATATTTTTTGAAATTTTATGATTTTTTTGAAATTTTTAATTAAAATTTATGAAAACACCATTTAGGTCCCCGGCAATGGCGCCAAAATTTTGTTCAATTTTTCACAAGTGCATTGTTGTTGTAGTCTAACTAGTGCAAGTCCGAGTCAATTGCAAGGGGACTCGACTTAAATGTTAGAGTTTGCATAAAATTTAATTATCTAAAAGAAAAAGAAATAACATAACCAAACTAATAGTAAAATAGGAATGTGGATCAATTTAAGTGATGTAAATTACAGACTTCTTAATTCTAACAAAATTAGAAGATTAAACTAAACACACAGTCCTAGATTACACAATCCTCAGATAGGCAAAACATGAACAAAACTAATCTAGGATAAGATAGGACACCGATGTAATTAAACTGGGGGCACATATGTAATTAAAAGTAAAGGTTAAATGACAAGAATGGAATTCTTTTTTGTTTTCATGTTTTTAACCGAGGAGGAATAAAACGGAGAAAACAATGCAGAGAAGAATATGGAGGAGAAGAAGAGGAAGGAGAAGGTGAGGGAAAGAGAGAGAGAGATGAGGAGAAAGGGATGATGACGCCAAAGAGATCGAAGAAGACCGGCAATTGGGGAAACTAGGAAATTAAAGGGGGGAAAGAAAGCCAGCGTTGGTCTGTCTTTACTGGAGGTGAAAGATGAATAGAGGGAGGAAGATAAAGATAGAGGGACAAATGGTGCCGATGAAGATGGGTTTGGTGGTGGAGCAATGATCTGATAAGGGGTTTTTGGTGAAGGTTGCCAGCAAGGTTGGAGACAAAGGAGAGAAGAGAAGAGGATAAGAAGCTGAGCAAAGCAGATCCTAGTCGAGTGGAGAGAATGCCGGCTGGTGGAAGATGGGTTTGGCTCTGGGATGGGGTGCGGATCGAAAAGAGACGATAATGGGTCGCCATGAGAGAGAAAGAGGAGGAGCAGGGGGAGAACGCAAGTGGCTTTTCTGCATGGTTCACACTCAGTTTGATTGCAAAATCAAATTGTTTCATTCTGATAATGCACATGAACTTATGTTTCATAGTCTTTTTTATTCTCTTGGTGTAATGCATTTTCATTCTTGTGTAGAGACACCCCAAAAAAATTCTATTATTGAACATAAACATCAACTTATTCTCAATGTTGCCAGGGCTGTGCTATTTCAATCATGGGTTCCTTTGTGTTACTGGGTTGAATGTGTTTTGACTGCAGTGTTCTTAATTAACCAGACTCATTCTCCCTTTAGTTATAAGGGCTATAAGGTCCTTGACATTGACGTAAAAAAGATATATAATACTCAAAATGTCTTATTTCATGAGGACATTTTTCCATTTCATAATGTAAAAGAGGATATTCTGGATGTATTTGATAACATTGTGCTCCCTAGAATAGTGACAGATTCTGGTCTCTCTTAGCCCTTTATGCAAACTAATGCATAGCATGCCTGCCCTTCATCTTATGATTATGAGCAATATGATTGTTCGGTTTTTCGCAAGTGCACGACTATTGTAGTCTAGCTAGTGCAAGTCTGAGTCGACCCCACAGAGACTCAATTTAAATGTTGGAGTTTGCATAAAATTTAATTATCTAAAAGAAAATAGAAATAACATAATCAAACTAACAGTAAAATAGGAATGCGGATCAATTTAAGTGATGTAAATTATAGATTTCTCAATTCCAACAGAATTAGAAGATTAAACTAAACACACAATCCTAGATTACACAATCCTTGGATAGGCAAAACATGAACAAAACTAAACTAGGATAAGATAGGACACCGATGTAATTAAACTGGGGGCATAGATGTAATTCAAAGGAAAGGTTAAAGGACAAGAACAGAATTTTTTTGTTTTCATGTTTTTAACCGAGGAGGACTGCAACGGAGAAATTGATGCAGAGAAGAAGAAGAAGAAAGAAAGATGAGGGAGAAGAGGAAGGAGAAGGTGATGGAAAGAGAAGACCGGCGACTGGGGAAACTGGTGAAATTAGAGGTGAAAAAGAAAGCCAGCAATGGTCTTTCTTTCTCGAAGGTGAAAGATGAACAGAGGGACTATTGAGAGGGAGGAAGACAGACACAGAGGCAGAAATGGTGTCGGTGAAGATGGGTTTGGTGCTGGAGCAATGATCAAATAAGAGGATTTTGGTGAAGGTTGCCGGAAAGGTTGGAGATGAAGGAGAGAAGAGAAGAGGATAAGAAGCTAGGCAAAGTAGATCCTGGTTAGGTAGAGAGAATGCTGGCCAGTGAAGATGGGTTTGGCTCCAAGATGGGGTGCAGATCGGAAAGAGATGGTAATGGGTTGCCGTGAGAGAGACACAGGACCAGGGGAGAACGCAGGTGGCTTTTCTAGGTAGATTTGTTGAGATGGATAGATCAGGGAAGCAGGCATGCTGGATGGTGAGGTGCGAGGAGATCTAGAGCAACGGCAGGAAGATGGAGAGATTGGTGATTCTGGTTATCTACTGGAAATCGAGTGAGAAAGAAGGAGGGAGTGTGGTACTAGTTAATAGAGAAGAAGAGGAGATGGTGCAAGTGAGAGAGAGAAGAGTAGAGGGAACCGAGGGAGAAAGAGAGTTGGAGAACAGAGAGCTGATTGACTGGATCAGGCAATTTTGGGTTCGGCTTGGACAGAGAGAAAGAGAGCCAAATGCAAGGAACCGGGAGAGAGAGAGAGAGAGAGAGAGAGAGAGAGAGAGAGAGAGAGAGAGAGAGAGAGAGAGAGAGAGAGAGAGAGAGAGAGAGAGAGAGAGAGAGAGAGAGAGAGAGAGAGAGAGAGAGAGAGAGAGAGAGAGAGAGATGGGGGAGCTTGGCTGGTGTGGGGTTTTGCTAGTGGAGGTGGGCATAGTTCAGGTAGAGGGAGAGGAAAGGGTGATTTGGGCGGTGATAAACGGGAGTGGGATGGAGAGCGACACGAGAGTGTAAGAGGTGAAAGCAAGGGGGGAAGAGAGCACAAGAGAGACTGGGAGAGGAAGAGTCCTTCCCCTCTCTCCTTGAGGAAGAAAGAGTGAAGCCCCCCGTAGTTGCCTAAGGAATGCTATATAGAGATCGAATAACTTATAATTTTTTATTGGATTCTCCATGCTTGCTCCATACTATGCCCATCAACTTGTATAGCCTACCCATATGATGTCTGTGATGCAGTGTCCAAGTTGTGCTGTCTCCCATGCACCTGGTGATGTACATGCTTGCTAGCATGTTTCCATTAAAGCCTTGCTTTGTGACATGGGGCCCATCAAATTAGGCCAATCTGAACCGTTCAAAGCAAGGTTCTAATGGAAACATGCTGGTACATCACCAAGTGCATGGGAGACAGCATAGCTTGGACACTGCATGGCAGACATCATATGGGCAGGCTATACAAGTTGATGGGCATAGTATGGAGCCAGCATGGGGAATCCAATAAAAAATTATAAGTTATTCGGTCTCTATATAGCATTCCTTAAGCAATTACGGGGGGTTTCCTCTTTCTTCCTCACAGAGAGAGGGGAAGGACTCTTCCTCACCGAGTCTCTCTCATGCTCTCTTGCTCCCTTGCTTTCACCTCTTACAATCTTGTCTCACTCTCCATCCCACTCCCATTTATCACTGCCCAAATCACCCTTTCCTCTACCTCTACCGACCTGTGCCCACCTCCTCCAGCAAAACCCCACACCAGCCAAGCTCCCCTGCCTTCTCTCTCTCTCTCTCTCTCTCTCTCTCTCTCTCTCTCTCCAATCCGAACCCAAAACTACCTGATCTAGTCAATCAGCCCTCTGTTCTCCAACTCTCTTTCTCCCTCAGTTCCCTCTACTCTTCTCTCTCTCTCTCACTTGCACCATCTCCTCTTCTTTTCTATTAACTAGTACCACACTCCCTCCATCTTTCTCACTCGATTTCCAGCAGATAACCAGAATCACCCATCTCTCCATCTTCCTGCCGTTGCTCCAGATCTCCCGGTGTGACGACCTGAGTTTTCTCATGCATTTTTAAATGCAATACCTAATTTCCTAAGGCGGGATGCATCCCTATTTGAAAACCATTCTATAAAAACCATGCAATGCAGCGGAAAACCTTTAGTTTTAAACTCATTTTTGAAAACCCCGAGTGTCATTTGCCTTCACAACAACCAAAGTAGTTTTTTTTTTTTTTGAAAAACTTCAGAAATCATAAATATTTTTTCCCCAGGTCTTTCCAGTCACAGCACACAGTCCAACTGTAATTAAATACAACTTCATGTCCAAAGAGTTGAGAGTTTACTTACATGTATAACTTTCTTCTTTTTGATTCACTTGCTCGTAGCACTAATATCTCCTGAGACGTCTTCTATTTATGAGTGGAACTATCCTGAAAAATGTTAAGGATAGGGTGAGTATATACTATACTCAGTAGGAGTCTATCACTACTAGTTTTATAATGCATGAGATGTTTTAAAATCATATGCTCATTCAAAACATGTGTATGTTTGAATACTCAAGTGCAGCATCGATATTAAAATCCATTGTTAAACTGAAATACTAACGACTTAAAGGATCATATAATCCAAAATCGAAAGTATCATATACATATATATCATAACATCATGATATGCATAAGATGCTTCATGGAATCCAACTCATGGATCTCTAGTATGGTATGGTCGACCAACCTCATATCATGCCATATGCAATGCACATAAATCATCAAACCATAGGGTCCGACTATGCCCACGACCTCGCCACTGTGTGGTCTCCGAGTACTTGAGGACACAGCGTCATAGCCTCCACGGGGCATATGACACATCGACCCAGTGCCGTGACACCAGTGGTAGCCCCCTGTACCACATGCAGTCGACGTAGGGACATGACCTTTGTTTTTGGCGTGGTACCCATTCCACCTAGTAGTGGTAGAGGCTGGGTGGCCAACTCAGACCCTTCGGCATAGCACCCACAGGCTTACTAACCCAAATCACATAAGATCAAATAAGCCAAAAACCTGTTTTCAAAACCTGTCCTCTTTGGGTCCCTCACAACTACCAGGCCCTCGGCACTCCAGCGTCTTTTGGCAACCCTCAAGGACATGCAATCTTTACAAAAACTTAATGCTCATAGATCATGCAATGTATGTAATGGTTTGCAAAACATATCTATGCACCACGTATATGCAATCATTTACAAAACGCGTCTATGCACAAAGCATTTATCACATGCATGCTGAATTAAGTCATGCTAAACCAGTCATATACTTAAAACATATGTTCTCAAAACAATAATAGTTCTGTTAAAAGAATCTAGTAGTGATAGAGCACCTACCTAGCTAGGTCCTGCTAACCCTTTTTTCCTCGGACGCTCCTGATCATGGTTTGGGGAATCAAGGTTAGTTTGACCTATCTTTTATAGGTTTTAGAGTAATTGGTCTTTTTACTTAGGCATTAAGGGTCCATCCCTATGCCTATGGGTGTCCTAAGGTCCTAATTGGGCTTTGGTATCCTCAGTTTCCCAACGTTCTAGTGGCCATGCGCCACCATCCTATTCTAAGGGTCATGCCCACCTTTGATTGGGCCTTGATTAGGGATTTTATAGTTTTGATGTGTCTGCATCGTCGACACGGACACAACTCTTTTTGCGGCGCCTCAATCAGAGTTCTAGATCTCAAGTTATAAGCGTTTTAGTGTCGTATGTACATAGAGTCTTAAGAACGAAAAACCCAGAATGATAGGGCGCTGCGCGATTGCGTCATGCGCCCTGGCTTCCTTAAGGAACGAAAAGAACCCGCAACGCTAGCGCACTGCGCGTCTGTGGCATGCACCTTAGCGGGCGCATCTGCAGACGCGCCTGGTTTTCCCGCCGCTCCTCTCTTTTGCGGGCGCGTCCCTGGACGCGCCCGTTTGGTTTTTCAAACGTGGGTCAACGCAGGACGACGTGGGATGTTCCTATTGGATCGTCTTGCTCGTTGGGGACCCGGGTCGTCCTCAGGTCACCCTGGTTCGACCTTGTCGAACCATAGCGGCCCAGGGGATGTCCCTGGGTCCTTGGTGGCTCTCCTGTGCTCCGTTTTGCATAGTTTTTCATGCAAAAACCTAGGGAAACTGAGCCTAGGACTATGGGTGAGATGGGTTTGGGGAGCTTTTGGGTGTACCTGCTTCGTGGTTGGTTTTCTCTCCACGTTTTCTCCTCTTGGTCACTACTCCTCAACGGTTTTTCTTCAACGTTTTGGGCAGCCATTGGAGCGCCCAAGAGCTCTATTTATAGATCTAAGAGAGGGCTCTGGAGGGGGCTCTCACCGCCTTTGAATGGCGGTGGAGAAACCTCCAGAATGGCAGTGATTTCCCCTCCAATCACCATCGTTCTAGAACTCTCTAGGAGGTGGAAGATGAAGGGTGGCCGTATCAAAACGGACCCCTGTGTTTTGCAGCTAAACCCATTTTTGTGAAAATTATAGTTTTGCCCCTAATCTTCAAAGGGCCATAACTTGCTCATTTTAACTCCGTTTTGGGTGATTTTGGTCTTGTTGGATTCCTTTTTCTGAGACGCATCTAATGGTACCATTTTCAAGACCAAGTTTCTGGGTTTAGTCAAGGAGACTAGTGAAATGACCAAAATGCCCTTATCTTCAAAACTGAACTTTTCATGGGATTTTAATATTACAAAATTTGGGATCATTACACCCGCACCTCACCATCCAACATGCATGCTTCTCCGATCTATCCATCTCGACCAATCTACCTGGAAAAGCCACCTGCATTCTCCCCTAGTCCTCCTCTTTCTCTCTCTCTCACGACAACCCATTTCCATCTCTTTCCAATCCGCACCCCATCTCGAAGCCAAGCCCATCTTCACCGGCCGGCATTCTCTCTACCTAACCAAGATCTACTTTGCCAAGCTTCTTACCCTCTTCTCTTCTCTCCTTCATCTCCAACCTTGCTGGCAACCTTCACCAAAATCCTCTTATCAGATTATTACTCCAGCACCAAATCCATCTTCACGGGCACCATTTCTCCCTCTATCTCTGTCTTCCTCCCTCTCAACAGTCCCTTTGTTCATCTTTCACCTCCGACAAAGATAGACCAATGCTGGCTTTCTTTTTCCCCTCTAATTTCACTAGTTTCCCCAGTCGTTGGTCTTCTCCAATTGGCCCATCTACTTCTTCCTCTTCTCTTTCCCTCACCTTCTCCTTCCTCTTCTCCCCTGTCTTTCTTCTTCTTCTTCTCTGCATCATTTTCTCAGTCGCATTTCTCCTCAGTTAAAAACATGAAAACAAAAAAATTCTATTATTGTCCTTTAACCTTTACTTTTAATTACATCTGTGCCTCCAGTTTAATTACATCTGTGTCCTGTCTTATCCTAGTTTAGTTTTGTTCATGTTTTGCATATCCAAGGATTGTGTAATCTAGGACTGTGTGTTTAGTTTAATCTTCTAATTCTGTTGGAACTGTGAAATCTGTAATTTACATCACTTAAATTGATCTGCATTCCTATTCTACTGTTAATTTGATTATGTTATTTCTTTTTTCTTTTAGATAATTAAATTTTATGCAAACTCCAACATTTAAATCGAGTCTCCCCCGTGGAGTAGACCTGGACTTGCACTAGCTAGACTACAATAGTTGTGCACTTGCAGAAAACTGAACAAGCATATTGTTCATAAACATAAGATGAAGGGCATGCATGCTATACATTAGTTTGCATAAAGGGCTAAGAAACCCCAGAATCTGCCATTGTTCTAGGGAGCACAATGTTATCAAATATATCTCGAATATCCTCTTTTACATTAAATGGAAAAATGTCCTCATGAAATAAGACATTCTAAGTAATATATATCTTTTTTATGTCAATGTCAAGGACCTTATAGCCCTTATAACTAAAGAAGTAACCCAAAAAGATGCATGGTTGAGATCTATGAACAAATTTATCACTTTAGTAGATAATGTGGATCAATAACATAAGCATCCAAATATCTTCAAATGAATGTATTTGGGCCTTTTCTTAAACAACACTTCAAAGGGAGATTTGTGATTCAACAAGGGAGAATGAGTCTGCTTAATTAAGAATACTGCAGTCAAAACACATTCGACCCAGTAACACAAAGGAACCCATGATTGAAATAGTAAGGTCCTGGCAAAATTGAGAATAAGTTGATGTTTATGTTCAATAATAGAATTTTGTTGGGGTGTCTCTACACAAGAATGAAAATGCATTACACCAAAAGAATAAAAAAGACTATGAAACATAAGTTCATGTGCATTATCAGAATGAAACAATTTGATTTTGCAATCAAACTGAGTGTGACCCATCCGGAAGAAAATTAGGAGTCTTAACCTCGAATTTTGACTTCATCAAATAAACCCATGAAGCACAGAAATAATCCTCCACAATAGTTAGAAAATAACAAAAGCCATTAGAAGTAGCAATATGAAAAGGGCCCCAAACATCACAATGTATTAATTGAAAAAGTGTATTATACATAGTATCATTTGAGGGAAATGGAAGATGCCTCTATTTTGATAGATGACAAACAGAACAATGCAACTCTAAGGAACTTCAGTATGGCCTAATATATTCTGTAATTTATGAATCCTATCATATGACAGATGACCTCAACAATAATGCCACAATCTTGCTTTGAGAAAGAGAGATTCATTGGACCTTTGCTATAAGATTAAAGAGCAAACAATGGATTTTTCTAAATCCAAAACATACAGGTTGTGGCTATGTTACCCATCCCAAACGTTGTCTATTGAGAAAGGTCCTGGATAAAACAACAATGAAACCAAAAAATGAAAGAAAATTTTAATGATTATGTCAGACATCCAACAAAAATCAGATTAAAATGAAAATCTAGAACAAAAAAAACATGATCAAGATGAATATATAGACTCAAAGAAATAGATCTTTTGTGTGTTATAACTACGAGTTTCCCATTTGGTAAATTAACCACACCATTATCAACACAAACTATTTCCCTAAAGAAATCAGCTAAACAACATATGTGATATGTAGCACCGCTATCCAAAATCCATAAGGCAACACCAATTGTTTTTAGAGAGTCAACCAAAAGACTACCTAAAAAATATGAGACAGTGGCATTGAATTGCTCCTTGGTGTTTGCTAGAGCTGGGTACTGAATAAGGAAATTAGTTGCTGACACTAGATTGGTGTAAGACTTCCCACGACATCTGTCGAATTATGTAATGAAGAGGGAGCAGAAGAACCACCATCTATCTTTCCAGCACTGAGCTGGTTGGCTACAATTCACTCATTCCATGGAGTGCCACCTTCCTTTAGCAATTGATGATTGATCTTGCCCTTATATCTCAGAGGGAAACCATGGGCATAGTAGCATTTGTCCATGGCATGACTAACACCACCACATTTAGTGCAATATTTTCTTGAGCTAGAGTGATTTCCACTTCGTTTTGTTATTGCTAAAGCCATATGATCTATTGCCTACCACGTATTCGATGCCATGCTTCTTTGTTGTTCCTCCCGAATTAATGACAAGGGAAAACACTTTATTCATTGGTGGCAGTGGCTCCATTACTAAGATCTGGCTTTGAATAGCAAAAAAAGACTTGTTTTAGCCCATCAAGAATTGCATGACATACTCCTGGTGATACTCCATCAACTATCAATGACCTCCACAAGTACATGCAACAATGGGTCGATAATTAACAAGCTCATCCCAAAGAATTTTCAGCTGAGTTAAATACTTAGATAGGTTTGTCCTTGGGATAACTCCAACAGTTGTTTCATAAGATTAAAGGCTCTTGGTTTAGTGCTTTGGTGGAATCGACCAAGTAGATCTATCCAAACTTCCAAAGTAGTGTTCAAATACAAAATGCTTTCTACAATTTTTTGAGCAAGTGAATTGTTGATCTAAGAAAGGACCATACTGGTGCAATGTCACTAGGCTCCATACATAAGATCATTGATTAGTGGTTAAGGACAGCTACCATCAACAAAACCCATCTTGTTCTTGGCATCAAGGCCATTACCATGGAATGCCTCCAGGAATTGTAGTTCTCGCCAGTCAAGAGCTGAGTTACCAGTTAGTGTCTGGGGCTAGCCATGATGTAAAAACAATGGATGATTATTGTCGTCTAGTGTTTGTGGCCAATCTTGGTTGTCAAATACTTCGAAATGATTGTGGTTACCTTGGTCCTGATGAGCAGGAGCTCCTCCTCCTTGAGCCATTGGCTTTACTGCAGCGAAAGATTTAACTCTAATACCATATTAGAAACCTGAAGAAAATAGCGAGTAGGTGTATGTATATCTTCTGTTCTTCTGATAGCACATTACATACAAGTATTATTTATATGTGATGAAAATAAAAACTAGAAGATGTTTTCTCCTAGACTTTAGAAGATACTTTCTAACAAACTCCATCGTCAGACTAGGATGCGCCAGTAACTAACAATTGACGTGGAAAATGTGAAAATGTGAAAATGTAAAAGTAGTACAAGGAACTTTAACATAATTTTAGAGTGTGCAGCAACTAAGTTTGCAAATTTCATTGCATTTCTAGACATTAAAGAGGTTCTTAATCTTTGGATTTGTTGGCCACCAAATACAAATTTCAATGCCATAATTTTCATCAATTAGCTTTTCTCCAAATGTTGTTCTTTTCTTCTCCACATCTCCACGACCCTTCCCCAATAAATCTTTGTTAAAATTTCCACCCTTATAATGATAGTCCTCCTTGTTTCTTATCTTATACAAACTTTTTCCCATTTGACTAGATTTGCCTTTCTTTCATCAACTAAATTATGCCATAGAATTGACTTTGGATTTTCTCTATTTAATCCCTGACCACTATTGGAATTTTAAGTATTGACATGTAATACACTATTATGTTGGCAATAGCAGCCTTGATAAAAGTAATTCTACCTCCCATTGACAAGTAATTCTTCCAAATTGCCAGCATTTTCTGTAGTTTATGAATTACAATGTCCAAGTGTTTCCTTTTAGTATTACTAATGATTACTGGTATTCAAGATAAGTGGTTTGGGATTTCTCCACTCTACATCCTAGATCTTGGGAAAAGCAAAACAAACTCAATCCTACTTAGCCTTACCCAATACAAAGTAGCATTGATTTTGGAGTTGTCTTTTGTGCTCCTATCTCCAATGAAAAAAATGAGTGATCTATTCTTTTGTAGTATATGTTTAGGGTTCCATGCTAGAGGGAGAGGATCTAGTAGCGGTCAGCAAGGAGTTGTATCAAGCCACACTCGAGCAAGAAGGAATGATTTGAAAAAAAGGAAGGATTTGAGATGTAGACAGGCATCGAACCTGATGATTGGCAAGTCTGATGTCACTGAATATAACAAGAAAAGTAGACTTTCACCTAATCGAATGTTTTCCCCTGCTGGACTTATTTGCCTCTTATATGGTGCACCCTCAAGCTAATAGAAGGGGATTTCGAACTAAGCTAATGAGGGTGATTCATTCCAACTATGGGATGGACACCAACCCTTCCCTAGGCAACACATGTGCTACAATGGCAGGGACAAAGGGTCACGATCCCTCTTTTTTTGACCCCTTACTCCATAGGGCACCAGTAGCAACTAGCCTTGTGTTTGGGGTCTTTTTTTTTCTCTCTGTTCTCTTTATTAGATAGTTATGAGTTTCTAAAGGAGTGAATCATAACTACTACCTGACTAGTGGCACAAGAAAAGGTACTAGAAATGACTGACATGAGATATGAAAGAGATTTCTATGAGCTTGGCATAAGGGTGTTGCTTAATCAAATGATTGTTAAAAATCGCATGTTGCCCTATAGAGTAAGGAGGCGTTTTTGGCTTGCAATAAAGCTAGCCTTCTGATTGAACAACTTGCTTTTATAGAAAGAAAAAAAAAATGAAGAAGATAAATCCCAATTATATTACTGTAGACCAAAATTTTATTTTTAAGAGCAAGCCAAAGAAAAGAAGTGTTGAGATAATACCTTTCATTCTAATCTCATCAACTTAAAAAAGGGAACCTAACTATCTTGCGCGATTTGGGGATAATTGGCATACTCCAAAGGGAAGGGGAGAGGGTATGTTAATATTTGGCTTTGTTGAACATACAATGAATTAGAGGTAGCACTCTACTGATGTCAAGTCATGAACTGGTTCCTCCAGCCTTTTTTTATTATGCGTCAGTGTTATATATTTTAACAAAACAACAACCTAAGTGAGGCAAGCAAATCATTAGATGTGTACTCTAATTGAAAAGATTTGCTTCTTGACCCCTGAAGATGACTCTGACATTGGTCTCTCCACCCGATTCCTTCTGTGCCATTTCTGTGTTAATTAAGCACTGAAGGAGAGGAGTATATCCCCAACAAGTGCCTTTGAATGGATCACACAGTATCCCCTCTATTATTTCATCTTCTTGAAAAGGATAGGGGACAACATGTGGAGTTACTTCATTTAGCATTTACCTGCAATTTTTGAGATAACATGTGAACTCTCCTTGTACTTAGCCTTTGAAAGCACCCAATTTAATTGAAGTTTTAATAATTGGACATAATGTTCCAACCACAAGAGATTAACAAAGGTTCTAAAAGCTGAAAGTCATATAGTGCAGTTGGACTCTTCTCCTTATTTGGTTTGGTGGAGGTTCAAGGTGGCACTTTCCCTTGGAGGGAGATTTCAGATATGTTAAGGAATTAGAATAATATATTTATAGGTAGTTTGGTTTATAATTTTTTTTAAATAAAAAAGTGCTATAAGATTGACGGTTCTGATCAATATTGGGGTTACTATTATGTAATAAAATGGACGGTTGTGATAACAAATCATTCATCTTTTTATTGTTCAGTGGCCTCCTACCACTCAGAGCAACCTATGACAAGCCAAAGGCTTACATTATTTGCAACTACTTTCCAAAAGGTCGTTCGTACCAAGGGAATTTCCTGTTGTGCCAACCAAAGATGGTAAACCTAGTTTCCTCCCCATAAAACTCTCAAGTACGCAACTCCTAGATCAACCCTTACATGATATAAATACATCCTTCCTCCTCACAATGAACTTGACAATCTGCTCGTTATGAACTAATTCGGGCCATGCCAGACATGGATTACCCGTCTATTAGCTCTTCGACCCTGCTACGAACCTGTATATTTTTAACGCCTGAGGTCTCTTCTGCATCTCAACCGTCAGCAACCTAATAAGACAGCTCTATTACGGCGATCCAACGAAATCAATGTCAGGGATCTTATCCTATGTTGATCACATGCATTTTTCTCTCTGGGACCCTCGTTGGCTTGCTTGTCTGCAGATGGCTAGCAGACAAGCCCAGAAGAAAGAGTGTCTATGGGATTACTCTAGTAATCATAGTCGGCTGGGTACTTGCATTAGGGTTTCGGTTAGGATCCATTCGTAATAGGATAATGAAATGGCTTTGTTTCTTACGGTTCTGGCTGGGATTACCCGCTTTCTGCCTTGATCATGTCGGATTAGGAGGGCACGAACTAGTCACAACTCACAAGTATGCATTTTATAAACAATGCTAATCAATAAGTAAAGTAATGGCAATGCAACATGTCGAAGATAAACTTTTTATCAATTATTAGCCCCTTTAAGGTGTAAAAACTCTTGCAAAGCAAATTAGGTCACAAAACTAAGAAAAGGGTGGAATAGTTAGGAGAAGTCAACGCCACCCAGAACGTATTTTTGGAACATCTAAGCCATTCATCTTGCTTGGCTTACAAGAATTAGCTAGCTTTAAATTGTTTGATTGATTGTTGATAATAACCTTTTAGAAAGTCTTCTTCTGTTTAAAGCTTTGATTGGAGAACAATAGTAGCAAATGAAACACATGTTAAATGCAGCACCTCCAAGTCGGAGTAGGAATTCTTTATTTTTTTTCTTTTTGTTATTGAATGGTGAGTAGGAACCTTGATTGATAAGCTGATAGCTTCCTGTATTGAAACCCAAATTAGCTTAAGCTTCAGAATATTATCTTAGTTCAGACTTTATGTTATGATCTTGTCAACTTAGAAATGATAACCTGACCGTTGCCATCTTTATGCACGACTAGGACGATCATAAAATACATGCCACCAGTATCTTCTTAGCATATCTCTTGGAAGATGCTACGACTAAAAATAATGGGAATGATCCACATGTTCCATTATTCTCGTTGGTTCAATTGTTTTGACTTGTTAAAGAGACTAAAGAGAGATCAAATATATGGAGTGGGGTCTAGGCATTTGATGATCCAATAGGCTCTTCCTTCGGGTCCAAATCCAAGTTAGGGCATGTATGGAAAGGCTCCATCGGAAGATCCCAGCCACTATTGATCTCTACTAGCAAATAGACGGCATATAGGAATATCAAATCAAAGGGTTAAAAATCTAGTATATCATTGATGCATTCAAAGGGGAGTTTTGGCACAATAGTAGAGTTGTCGTCGTGTGATCTTACGGTCACGGGTTCAAGACATGGAAATATCCTCTTATAAAATGCAAGGTAAGGCTGCATACTATTGAACCTTGTGGTCCGTCCCTTCCTTAAACCCTGCATATACAAGAGCTTTGTTCAGTGGGGCTGCCCTTTTATGATTGATGCATCTGAAAGATAAAAGTGAAGGGGGGCCTTGGCACAACGGTAAAAGTTGTCGTCATGTGATCTTGAGATCACAAGTTCAAGGTGTGGAATTAGCCTTTTGCAAAATGCAAGATAAAGCTGTCTACTATAGACCCTTGTGATCCGCCCCTTCCCCAGACCCTGCATAGGGAGAGCTTCTTGCACGGGGCTGCCCTTTTTGCCGCCGGAGGATAAAAGTGTTCAGTCGTCCAAGCTCGATGAAACTTTATTCTTTCTCTCGACTTTCTTCTATCCAATCCGATACGCTTTCTGGTGCGCGGTTTGGATCTCCAAGCTCGGGACCTACATATATAACTTTTATACGTGTGCATATTACATGGACTAACACCAGATAAGAACACCATAAATAGATCGACCAACGCAGCCATAAGGAATACCATCAAAGCTCAATTCTATTTCTTCTCTTTTATTCTTCTATCCCAAGTTTCCTCCACTTCGTTGTCTACTGAAATGAATACTTTTACAGCCGAGCTTGGAACGCGGCATCTGGCCCAAGCCGTAACAGGCACTGGCACTGGCCGAGCCTGCCTCACCAGACTGCTGAACATGAGCGTATGCCGCAGTTAGCCGCGCCAAGGCATCCTGAGCATGTGTCGGCCAGGCATGAACATGCCAAACTCCGCATTTGCCTCGGCCAAGCCCTCGCCGAGGCCGAGAAAGTGTGTCAAATCCCGAATCCATTGTTTCCGCTCTGAATTGTCGTCATTTGGAAGTCAACTTGCACCAAGCATGGGCGCTCCATGTAAGCTTGAAAAAGAAGTGGAAGTGAAATCCTCTGCAAATAAGTTCTGGGAATGCGTCAGGAGTTCTGCTTCCTTGTTTCCTAAGATCCTCCCAGGGGTATACAAGAGCATTCAGATACTTGAAGGAGATGGCAAGAGCGTTGGAAGCATCGTCCACTTCCAATACCAAGAAGGTAAAACAGAAACCAGTCACCTAGCTAGTTCACTGCACAAAGAAAGCTACATTTTAAACGAAGAGTCGATTGGCAAGGCTTATATAATCCGATTTATTCTATTATGCTGAATTAAAGAAAACATATCTTTTGGTAGAATCTGGAATAATCACATATCCATGTTAAACACCATACGTAACGCCACAATGCTATAGCTTTACATTTGATTTATCACATCTATTGATTTGAAGGGATTAATTTCGTAACTTCCGTCAAAGAGAGGATCGAGATAGTAGACGAAGCTAACAAATCCATAACAAACAGTGTGGTTGATGGCGATAGTGTTCTTACTGCTTTGTACAAGGATCTCAAGACCAATATGCAGATTATCCCAAAGGATGAGGGTTCATTGGTAAAATGGTATGCTAATTTTGATAAGGCAAATGAAAATGTTCCTGACCCAGTTCTCCTCCATGAATTTGTAGTCAAGACCTTAAATGGTATGGACGCCTTTCTCCTCAAAGCCTAAAGAAAAGCAGGCTCCTACTTGTATTTCTTAGTACGTTTCTCAAGCTTCTTTTTTTCCCGTAATGGAACTATGTGAATAAAGTTCTGGAACATTTTATGTGAAAAGTGGCCGATTTCGGTTTTCCAATTGTTCCTTTTACATCTTAACAACCTTTGTTTCATTCTCTCTCTCTGTTTCTTTCTCTGCTCACTGCCCAACACGCAACATCCCTCCTCTTTTCCCACCTCCTCTCTTTCTATCTCTCTTTCCACCCCACCGGCATCACCAACCCAGCCACAGACATCCCAGCACCGCTCACTCTCCCTTGTTCCGGCTTCACCCGTCTTCTCTCCCAGCTGGCAGCACCACCACTGTTCACCCCCGGATCCTTTCACACACTCTTCTCTCTGCTCCATTCTCTCTCTCTCTGCTCCATTCTCTCTCTGTTCACCGGCTTTACCACACTGCACCAGACCTCCTTCTCATCCGATTCTCCTCACCTCGTTCGTTCTTCATCACTTCTGTCGGAGACCCTTCACCGCACCACCTCGTCTCCTCCTCCTCTCTGTCACTCTCCCTCATTCCGCCTGTCTGCCATCACCGCAGAAGCCTGCTGTCTTGCAGTCTCACTGATGGGCTACCTCTGCCTGTCTGCTGGCTGGTTTCTTCTCATCCCAGCTTCTTCCTCTGTCTTTCTCCTCTCGACTCCATCTCTGTCTCCCTCACCAACGCTGGCATCTCCCTTTTACTACTCCCAAAAGAAAACCCAGGTCGGGTTTCCCCTGGATTTCCTTGTTTTTCCTTCTTCCCGGCGTCTTCATCTCCCCCGGCGTCATCTTCTTCCGTCGGGCAGCAGTTTCCTCTTTGTTTTTTACGTTTAAAATCAGTTTTTTTTCTTAAGTTCTGCTTCTGCCCTCCCAACTTTATTTCAAATTACATTTTCATCCTTTTCAGCTTATTCCTATTTGTCGTTATCCCTATTCTGTCTATTCAGAAACTATACAATCCAGATTTGGTTTGATTAAGACTTGACCTAATCAATGGGTTAGCCTTAATAAATAAGATCTCTCTATTTCTTGATCTGTTTCTCATTAGATTTTAAATTAATCTTCAAATTTTCTTCTTAGGATATCTCTTAGCTTATACAACAATTCTAATTTTCAATATGAAATTCAAAAATCGATCTAAGCGCTCCAAAATAATTATTTAGTTTAGATCACCAAATTTTGAAAATTTTGCCTAATTTAACCATTGGATCTCTAATTAGAACTATCAGTAAGATATTGATGAAGGTCAATCAACATTGATGATATCATATTTGAAAAAAATTAGCTGTGATCAAGCTAAGGAAGTAAATTTTATGTGGGTTTTAGTTAATTTCTATATTTTTTAATTTAGAACTTTATAATTTTCATTAATTTAAATAGATCTGAATTTTCATTTCACTGTTAGTTAATTTTTGTTATTTTCTTTAATTTTTGAGCAATTAAAATTTATTTAAACTTAATCTTTTTAAGTTGAGTCCTCGTGGGATTAACCTACACTTGCATCAACTACACTACAATAGCCCGTGCAATTGCGGTAAAAAAATCAATACCAAGAAACAAGATTTTGACTTGCTACACAATATTATACATTTGAGTTTAGAGCTAGACCTATCAAACAAGTTTTGTAATGTTCTTTTGGGTTCACAAATTTATCAATCCTAAACTTCTTTATTGCAGCTACCCACATCCTTTTTCTTAGAAGCTAAGCTACCTTTGGGGATAGGAGCTTCGACTGGATAAAGCCCATGCTTTGAGAGTTCCATTGTGTGACACCCTAGGCTTTCTAAATCTTTTTCCAATACATAACAATAATAATAATAATAATTTGCTTTATAAAAGAGGCAGGATCCTTGAAAATAAAAACTTGCAATTAATATAATTAATGTAGCATTCGAAAGAAATCCCAGAGGGTCATCCCATATCCAAAATCACAATAATAAGCAGAAATCAAATTGTCAATACATTGAGCATGCTCAAAGTAAAACCATGTCAAATCATACACAGTCGTGAAAAAACAATATTAAGAATAACATGTCTAAATCCACCAGGGTCCATCCATGATCACCACGTCATACACACATGGGCAAGTAAAGGTACACTATACAAGTAGTGTGGGTCCAATCTATCTAAAATGTCAACATCTATGTATAGCCCAACAAATCTAAACACAAGTCCAAGTGACATATGTTAATTTAGTCTTTGAAATACAAAATGCAAATAATCCTTACAGTCCTCACTCTAATCAACGCTGTTTCACCTGCTTTCTCTTAGTGCTATTGCACTTCAAATTTGAGGCATTACAAAACAACGCAATGCCTCTACAAGCTATGCTTGTGTAGGTAATTACATTCAACAAAAGTATAATAAAATCATGCGGCATGAAATATCAATGTCATGGCTAATCTTATAAGATAAAACATGTATAAGTCACGTCAAATCAACAGACGTCCATAACAATAACACATGAAAATCTTAAGTCTAAGCAAATCAATATCAAATCTCATCATCATGGCATGCAAGGCATGATCAAAATATAGATAAGCATCCAACAAAAGCAATAAGAATCAGTGTCCACTTCAACACATAATTCATGTCACGATAAAACAGGGCATTGTAGAAAGAGTGTTCCACGACACTCAATCACCGGTAATGAGTACTCATGCCAAATCCTTAAGTCCCTCCCATGCAGCGCGCATCAGCCCTCAAAGCCACTCATGGCTTAGGCCCGGCTTACCCCGGTTCACCCCATATATAAATACCACATGAGCATATAAAATAAGAGTATAAGTTACAATGCTGCAATGGCAACCACACAAGGATCTCAACCACTGCCACTCCCCGTCCACACCATAACGGGAGACTTTCTCTGTCCTCGTGGGGGGTAACGGACTCATAGGGGGACTGCCCATGATACCTCCACCTACGTAGCTGGCCCTCTCAAGAGTAGTGTCTAATCATTATCATCACAAAGTAAGAGGGTAGGTGGCTAACCCTACTAACCTCCTAGCATAGTACCCACCAGGTGGAAGCACCCTTCATAAATCTACAAACATTGAATCAAGAATCAAAATCCATGCATAATCATCCTCGACAAAACCAAATCGAGAGAGAAATTCAATATATCAACACTATGCATTAAAAATTAGTGTATACATCCTCAACTAATATAAATCAATGCCACATAAAATATATTAAGAACTAGCGTATAAATCATGCGCAAAAGGAGTATCAAACATATCGGCAATATAGGTTGAAAAGTGATCTCGTGCAAACATAGTAGGGCATAAAGTCCGTACTTCAAAGTTCTCAAATAATACATCATGATTTAAGAAATCATGAAAAAAAATATCAAATGTAATTACCTACCTCAACAAATGCGGTACTCCAATCAGGCGCATAAGTAATGTCACACTGTGCACTTTGATATACTTGTCACATCATAAGTCATCTACCACTTCGTATTCTCACATCTTAAAATAAATAAATTCAAGTGACAATTCCCTTGATTTGGTCTTTCTATCATCTAGACTGTTATCCGTCATCTTTGATCATCAATCTATGTCATGATTCATTCAATTAGTGTCTTTTAATCACTATAGGGGACAATCCCTTTCATCTTATGAAGTTTGGAGATGATCGAACCGTTGAATCGGTCTTTACTACTTAGATATGATATTTGATCATCAATTCAGATCATTTTCATCATAATTAACCCAATTTCTATGTTTATTTAATAATTTGAATGTATGTTCAAGCTTACACATCTATTTGACAGTCAGATCGCTCTCTGATCAGCCATTCCTAAGGCACATGATCAGACTGAAGGTCCATATCAAGCGCGCACCTATATAAGTTTTAATTTCCAATATTTAAGGTAAGTTATTCTACAATTCGAGTGTTTTTAACCATAATCCATGGTCTGATCTCCTTTCCTAACCTTTGATCGTCATCGATCGAGTTTTGGATGGTCAGATTAGATCTTCTACCAAATAGTCCATAATTGGTCTATCTTTCTTTTCACAATTCATTACTAATGGGTAATTGAAGTTACATTTTTTACAGATCTACCTTCTGATTACATTTTTAACGATCGGATGCTGAGATCTCAATTTTTTTCCTTACACACCATCAAGTTTTTTATCAAAATTTCAAGGGTTAATTGATTCTTGGTCAATGATCTGTCTTCATGGATGAAAATATTGGCTTTTATTTATTCTAATCAGAAAGTTTCTATTTTTTACACATTTTTAGAGGTTCACCAAAAAATGTCACCGTCACCAGAAAAGGTGACTGGATTTTGGTCAATGCTAGCTACCCATTTCTCAATAGATCTTGAATAAAAAAACATGAGTATTGTAGATCAAGTTCTCACCTATGATCCTCTGAAGTTTCGTGGTGATCCGACATCGTTTGATGCCAAAAAAACTCAAAAAATCGTTGCTAGTCGCCAGATTTTGATCACTCACTAATGTCCACTTCAACAGCGATATTCTTCCTCGTTACTTTCTCAATCAAAGTGATTCTTTAGGAGTTTTGATCATGAGATTATGGAGAGTAAAATGACTAGCTCGGATTATCCATCTAAGCCGTCAATTTTTTTAGTGCTCCCTGCAATTCGACTACCTAAAGATGCACTTTTCTCTCCCCTCTCAAGGCCATTTCATGCCGTTGATGGTAACCAAAACTCTCTCTCTCTCTCTCTCTCTCTCTCTCTCTCTCTCTCTCTCTCTCTCTCTCTCTCTCTCTCTCTCTCTCTCTCTCTCTCTCTCTCTCTCTCTCTCTCTCTCTCTCTCTCTCTCTCTCTCTCTCTCTCTCTCTCTCTCTCTCTCTCTCTCTCTCGGGTTGAGAATAGATAGTTCGGTCTATTGGAAATTCCCTTAAGAGGAGGGGGGGTGCCTGTATCAATTACAACCCCCTCTATTAAGGCTTTTTTTCTTTTTCTTTCTGTGGGATGTTATACATTGGAAACTACCAGCACTTTCTCTATCGAGGAGTTGCTTTAGTACAAGTAGAAGAGTAGTTTCTTATCTTAGAAGTAGTGGTATTAGAAACCCTTGATCCTCCATCTTGAAAGAAAGTGAGTCAACATAGCGAAGCGTATCTTATCCCACCTCGAAAAGAGAATATGAATAAAATTCCATCTCTCTCTCTCAAATGGAAGGAGCTACTTGAAACATGCAGGATTGGAAAGACTAGACACCCTATCTTCTCAATCCACATGCTAACCAATGCCAACTTGTTAAATTAATAAGACAATTGACTAAACAACTTCTCAATACAACTCCTTTTTATTTGGGAGTTAGAGATTTGATTTTGTAGGTTGAGCTACATTTCTCTTCCCTTACTCCATGGGGCTTCATCCCCCAAAATATGGACAAGAGAGTCCTTTACATTAAAAGTAGAATGTCTGTTGTAATAGTTTGTTAGTGTCACCATTTCTATATGTATTTGTTACCAATGACCTTGTACATGTCTAAATCTTCATTTAATATAGCTAAGAGGAGGAAGTTATCTCTCAATTCTCTACATCTAATGCACGTGTAGAGGCTTGGTTCTGTTTTTGAGAAAACTTAAGTGAGAGATCTCGAATCCTAATATATTGACCAGAAGATCATGAGGTAATTTTTAGTATTCCATTTTCCCACACTTGCTAAGTGGTAGCCAACACATTGACCAGCGATGATCTCGTGAGTTAGATTATCTAATGCCTAAAGAAATTGCAAGTTGGGTGATACAACACCCGAAGATGAGGCTTTAAGAATTGCATATCATGAGCCTTAAGGGTTCGCTGAATATTCCCTCAGTAGGGGCAAAGTGCTGGGATGTTCTACAAGTAGATGAGGATTTGGCATCCTATGCTAGATATGCTTAAAGATGCACAAAATTGGAACCATGCTTGCCAAGTGAGCTTGAGGATGCATGAAAGTCGTCATGTGTTTGGACAAGATTACATTGCTTCCGCATAGGATGTGAAACATCTATTGGTCTCAAGATAGGCTAAGCTTGGTATCAACTTGTATACCAAGTATAATATAAGGAAAAGAAAAATAGGGTGGCAATGTTGATTATTTTGTGCAAGTGCACGGGTTATTGTAGTACATCTTGTGTAAGTACAAGTTGATCCAGCAAGGACTTGACTTAAACAAATTGGAATTTAAATAAATTTTAATTTTCATAAATTAAAAAAATTAAATTTAAAATATACTTAAAACTCATATCTATTGAATTAATAAAAATTACACAATCAAAATTTGAAAGACAGAGAATTTAAACAAAACATCAAGTGAAATCCACTGAACCCTAGCTTGATTATGGAAAATTCTTTGAATTCTTATCACATCCAAGTCTATCAACATTTATCAATTCATTCCTCACGTCTATGATTAAATATTCAACGGTTGGATTATGTAGATCTTTCAAAAATCTGAGGATATGGACTACGAAAAATTATTGAGATTTGGATGACTTAGATTAATTTTTTTCTTTTTGGAATCTTATTCATGGATTTACTTAATTTTTTTCAAATTAAAATATTATAGCAACACCTCGTACTGCTTCTGCAAGCGAGAAAGTGTTACTAGAAAAGTAGTAGATAACTGAGATAGTCATGCGCGGTCGTAAGTGTGGGACACTAACTAATCAATTTACTTACTAGTCTCTGTTTACAATCTACGAATAGCTAAAATTTACAAAGATTTCACTAGAATTGGCCACTAATTTCTTCTACTTTCTGATGAAATTTTGTAATAAAACTTGGTATCTAAAACAATTTGATATCAAAATAACAGAAATTAAGATATTCAATTACAAATATAGGCTGTTCAGCCATTAAATTTCAAAAAAATTTATATAAAACTCTTTCTAAGTCAAATAAAAATATATTCAAAGGATTAGATAATTCAATAACTGATCAAATAAATCAAACTAAAGGTGCAAAACTTTAAATAACTCACTATTACTGTTCGTGCAAACAGTAGCAAGTAGCTAATTTTAATCAATTCAAGTTACAAGATTTAGAATAAAAATTGAAAATCAAACACTTATGTCTTCTTCTCCTTGACGTCTTTTATCCAATGAACTAAATTTTAGAGATTTTTGTTGAGCATTGAAGTAATAATTGACATTCTACCCCTATTCACCAACCTACGCATGCACTACTCATCTTCTTCAACCTTCATTTTTCTTCGAGTTTTATAACTTTTTTTTACTCCATCTTAGATCTAGTATTTATAGATGGTAGAAAGTCAATTTGAATTCAATTTTTAGCAATTTTCTTCTCATTCTCTTTCCTTTTCTCCAAAGATTTCTAAATCAATTGAGTTTTCTAATTTTAACTTGGTTTCCTATTAGAAAACTATTTCCTCTCTCTTCATCCTTTTCACTTTTCATCATTAAACGTGGCCAATACCACATGACAAATCCCTCAGCATTCTCAATTCTCTTGTGTTCATGGTTTAAACTTGATGCTTAAGGATTGAAATAGAGTCCTTGCTTCTTGATTTTGATCTAGATAATGTGTATTCATCTAAGCTGTTCATTTCAATCTAAGTTTGATCAAAGATCTCGGATGTTGATCAGCTTAATCTAATGGCATGGAGTTTGATCTACCACCCACAAAACAAAGAAAATAACCTAATTAGTATCATATAACATTTGATTTTACACATATTTGCCTCGAATCATCATTTAACCTTGAAAATTTACCCAATTACTATTAGATTATAAAATCTTCAAATGATACATTTTTCATATAAATTTCTAAATAATATCTTAAAAATATATCAAAAGTCATGCTAAATGAGGGTAATTTATACAATAATGGAACCTTAATAGGAAAAATAAGGGTGGTACATATTGTTATCTTTTTTTGTTCTTTGTATTCTAGTTTTTCCATCACTAGTAATGAGTGCATGATTTGATGCTTTCTAGTAGCTATCTGCGCCAATTGGCATCTTTCTAGCTCTAAAAGCTTTTCCATGCCCAATCATTGGTTGTTGAAAAACTCTTATATCTTTTTCTACCTTCTTAATTGCTTTTAATAAAATTTGAGTACATAGTATGAAAAGATGACTCTACTTAAAAGTGATATGAGTTAAGTTAGCTCAAAGTGACTTGTGAGTGACTAGAAAATAGTCAAATGGAATTTCTAATAATATTTTATTTATATTAGGTTATGTAAGCACTTTATGTGTAAATGGAGTCTAGGCATATATGCTTTATGCATAAATGGAGGCTAGGCAAGTTTGTTAGGATGAGTTATGGTTGTGTTTGAGATCTTGAGAGTGTATATATATTAGATGAGATTGGTGCCTAACCCCATCCAATCTCATAAGTAAGCACTTAATCAATTTTAATGACATATTGATCTACCTAGGCCAACAAATAACCCGAAACTACTCGTCCATGCCATATACTCTAGAAATGCACCTCATATATTATACACACTCACACACAACGAGATATGTTAATGAGTTTCTAACCCATTAAGGGGGGGGGGGGGGGGGGGAGAGAGAGAGAGAGAGAGAGAGAGAGAGAGAGAGAGAGAGAGAGAGAGAGAGAGAGAGAGAGAGAGAGAGAGAGAGAGAGAGAGAGAGATGATTTAGTTTGTAACCCATTAGATATTACTACAAAACAGGACTTTATTTAGATAAGGAGGCAGTTATTACATATTTAGTGGCATTAACGTGCCTACTTAGAAGGTGCCACCTTAGAAGCTAATGCTTCTACTATCCTGTTACATTGACTTAACTCTATATTATCAGTCTTCTTCCACGCTTGAGGTTCAGCCTTTTAATTTCTCAAATAAGCAGAGCATTCTAATGCTCGCGTTAGTGGGATCAATCTCAGTAACTACAGCCCCATACGTATGAGTGGTGCCAGTTCCGTCAGAGGCACAAATCATAAGAAGATAAGCGGTGACATTTGGAATATCTATGGTGAAGCCGAGGGGCAGAGACTTGAAATGCAGATATTGTCCACTCTGTAGGACCGCCCACCTTGCAATCTCTGTGATGTATCGGTCCTTTACTGCAGTAGGGATACTTGGCAATCGGCCACCGGGGAGGTTCCTCAGTAGGTTTTCTCCAGTAGCAGCAAGGCTCTCAGCAAGGACCTGCTGGAGGCGTCGTTCTCTAGAGGGTTCATGCTGACTAGGAATCGAAGCCATGTCTGAATGGACGAAGAATGTAAGAGAATAGCTGAGGGAAGTGAAGAGGAGCAGTGACTTGTATGGACTTTGTTACAACGTCCAGGAGGCCCTCTATTTATACACCTCCAAGATCCTCCCACATGCATTCACACGCATCTACGTACACATCAAGCATCTAGAAACATGTATTACCACTCAGCTACTGCTAAGTCTGTTTAATGTAAAAGGAGTTATACAACGTCACCCTCTATTAATACACCTCCAAGACCCTCCCACATGCATTCACACTTATTCTACGCACAAATAAAGCATGTGAAAACCGGAATGTAGACCAGGCAGTACAGCTACTGCTAAGTCTGTTTAATGTGAAAGGAGTTATACAACGTCACCCTCTAGTAATGCACCTCCAAGACCCTCCCACATGCATTCACACTTATCTACGCACACATCAAGCATGTGAAAAATGGAATGTAGACCAGGCGATATATATGTCATCATCGCCATCAGGTTATATGTGTGTGTGTATGTTTAGAACTGCAATGAATATGGGTTAATTTATTTTTATTTCCATCAGTGGTTACATGATTTAGGCTTTCTATTTGCATGCTTTATTCTTGATGCATCGTAGTGGCACTTGATCATTCTAGTTTACTATACTAGCTGTCTTATGGATCAGCACCAAAGTCGCGTAGGCTTTGCTCCCGTAGCAGTGAATGCATTGGGGTTTGCTGGAAGTCATTGACAGCTGAATAGGGAAGTTAATATTGGTAGATTAGGGTGGTCTTGGTCCTTCATGGATAGCCGTTTGTTGTTGACAGCCATTTAAGGTTTAGAAAAAGAATTGTCTATCTCATGCTTGTACTAATCAAAATAAATTTAGATTAACTATGTTTATTGCCTGTTCTAAGCTATTAACTTTGCTTACCTAATCTGTGATATAGCTATGAATGAAAACATGAATATTAAAAATACATGTATGGTAGAATGCCCTACTAATATAGAATCCTTATATAACTGGATAATCTTGTCCGTTAAACCCAAAGAAGTTTATAATATTGGAAAATTTGACTTCTCATCAACAAAAATAATAATAACAGACAGAAGAAACAATCAGTTTAGATAATACAGAGAAAATTGTTAATCTGTTCTCTGAGAAAGATCTCAAACCATATCATAATTTGAATAAATATAAGTTCATCCATGCAGGATTGATTCAAATAGGATTCAAACCTTTGACACTAAACTTTCTTAATGCTTCAATTTTAGCAGTCCTTAGGAATGCTAGGTGTATGGACTGGGCACCTTCATTAATGGGGGTTTTACAGACTAGTCTTTGACATGGACTAGTCTATGTTAATGTCTTCCCTGATTTCAATTTATTTGATGCTCTAAGTCTTTATATTAAGACTCACTGGTATAATTTAAAGACTGAATCTGAGACAATAGCTCTCACATTTAGAATTCAATTCAAGGTTCTTTTAAACCTGGTTACTAAAACCAGACAGAAATCCCCAAAAGACAAAACTATCTTAATTGAAACTAATTTGTTGTCCTCAAATATTATGGTCAATAGTACCCTAAAATAAGATGAAATAAACTTTCCTTGGTCTTGGCAGCTAATAGAAGTTGTTCCACCCAAACAAATAACTTATCAAAATCTTAATCAAATTATCCAAATAGAAGATGGAGATGTAGAAACAAGATTTGATACTAGAAGGTCATTTAGATTGCCTACAATTACTTCTTATTCGCCTAGATCATCCAGACTGTCTGTTGATCATAATAAAACTGAGTCTACTTCAATAGAAGAACTAAGAATTTCATAAAACAATGTCGTTCATCCAGTTTATAAAAAACCATAGGATAATAATCCTACTACATCTGAAATGGATTTCAATATTTGATGTTATGGATTTTAGTCTAGGAAGTGTACTTAGGAAAATCATAAGTGAAGAATTTCAATCTGAGAAAAATAAAGATTTCAAAAAATGGTATTTCAAAAACTATAAAAGTGACTTACAGTATTATAAGGATGAATTTTATAAACATCTTAATAAAAATCAAACTCCTAAATTCTTTGTTCCTTGGTTTCTTGAAACATATCCGTGTAATGAACTCAATACAATTAGACATTAGGAAATAATCGAAGGGGAAAAAATAACTTCTAAATTTCGTCCAATTTATACTCTTAAAATGACTATGGATGATAGAACTCTTGAAACTATAGCATACAGCAAACTTGTAGATTTTCAAGCTTTATTAAACTTGAAAATTCTAATAAAACAAAATAATTATATGAACCTGTTTCTACAAATTGTAGGAGAAAAAATGATAAAAATTGTAAATGGGATAAATAAAATCCTAGATCATATTAATGAAGTTAAAAAGAGAAGAGAACAAAAAACAGTAAGAACTTCTGACAAAATTGAAACATCAATAAAACCACCTCCTGAAATAAAAGATTTCAAAATGGAAAATGATACAGAGGAAATCCTAAAAATAATAAAAGATAAGATGAATAATTTAAACCTTAATACTTTGTTAGAAAATGAATTAGTTTCAGGTAATGATTCATAGATTAATATAGTACAAGAAAATAACATAGAAGAAATCTCTGAGGGAGAAATTCTCCAAATACAAAACCAATTCTCACAAGTAAACAAAATTGAAAGGGATCCTAAGAGTTTAAATAGATATTACTATAAAAGACCAACTCATGCAGATGTTCTAATAGAAGAAAATGATGTCTTAATACAAAATAACTATAGAGCAAACTCAATCTATGAATGGAACATAAATGGAATGACTGATGATCGGATTTTTCCAATGAATCACAAACTCCTAATGTTTTCAACAATCTGTAAACAAAAAGGTAATACAGATAGAAACATTGCATTAATGATTGTTGTTGGGTTTACTAGAAACTTTAAAGGATGGTGGGATAATTGTATCTCCCCTGCTCAACGAGATGAAATACTTAATAATGTTAAAATGGAACCTAATACCAATCAACCTAGAAAGGATGTGGTGTATTCCCTAATCTGTACCATACTTGAACATTTCACAAGTAATATCCAAACCCAATTTGAAAATTCTAAGGCACTTCTCTAGAATCTTAAGTGTCCTTCATTAACACATTTTAGGTGGTATAATGATGTCTTTTCAGCTAGAGTCCTTCACCTTAATGATGCAAGTCATTGTTAATGGAAGAAGAAATTCATAAAGGGCTTCCATACCTATTTGCTACTAGAATTAAAAATACTTTTAAATCAAATTTGACCAAATATTTTGTATGAATAGCTTTCTTATGGTCAATTAATTCACCAATGTGTCAGTGAAGGTGTTGCTCTTTGTAATTAAATAAAATTGAGAAATCAACTCAAAAGAGAAAGAATAACAGAGAAAAACCAATTAGGAGATTTCTATCAGTATTTTGCGATTGACATTCCCAAAATAAAAGTACCTAATCGAGGTAAAACTAAACAATCAAAATTTAATAGGAAATACTCCTATAAGAAGTATAGATTAAGAAATTTTGATCCAAAAATAAACAGCATAATAAAAAGGATAAATAAAAAATTAAATGTTATAAATGTGGAATACTTGGGTATTATGCTAATAGAGATGGACCAAAAAGAAAATTCAAGAACTCCAAATTGATGAAGAGTTAAAAAACTCTTTATGTTAAATTATGTTAAATTCTTCTGAGTCAAAACTCTTTGATAATATAGCCTTTTGAGTCTTCATCTTCCTCTTCCTCTTCCTCTGAAAATGAAAGTGTTGTGGACAGTGTAATACACTAAAAGATAACCAAGATTGCAAATATTGGAAGTCAATTGTTGAGATGAATAATCTATCTATTAATATTCTCTCTCAATCTCAACAAGATCTTCTAGAAGTAATAGAAAATTTGAAGACAAAGAACTAAAGAAAATAATCTTTGAAAAGATAATATCTTCCTCAGAAAAAGAAAATCTTATTAACACAGATAATGTTTATAGAATGTCTTAGGTAACTAAAACATTAGGTAATAGACCTGTTCTTTTTGATAATGTGACAATTCAAGATCTCAAAAGAGAAGTTAATAATCTCAAAATAGAAATAATAATGTTAAAAAATGAGAATAGCCTGCTTGATAGGAGAGCTATAAATCTTGAACAAAATAAGTAGAAAATTGAAATTGGAGAATCCTCTAATCTGGATACATTAGATCCTTCCCCACCTTAATATCTTGATTTAATATGACAAGTCACATCCCAAAAATGGTATGTTAATATTACCATTGCTGTTGGAATAGAATGGTATAGATCAGACCTTATTGCTTTGGTTGATAGTGGTGCAGACATAAGCTGTATCCAAGAAGGTCTTATTCCAACAAAATACCTTGAAAAAACATCTCAGAGCTGGACTTTGGCAAGCAATAATAGATTAAAAATCAATTATAAGCTTAATAATGCAATAGTATGTAATGACAATATCTATATTCCTACTCCGTTCCTTCTAGTTAAGGATTTGCATCATCATGTCATCTTAGGAACTCCTTTCCTGCATAATATCATGCCAATTAATGAAATTGATACAACTTGAATATATTTTTCCAAAGAAGGAAAACAATTTTCTTTTAAATTCTTAACAGATCCTAAAAATCATTTGTTGAATGAAGCTAGAAGAATTCTTCTTAAGGAACAACAAATAAATTTTATTAAAGAAGAAATCGCTTATAGAGATGTCCAGAATAATATTGAAGACAAGAATTTTCAATATAAAGTAAAAAATTTACTTAATACTTTTCTTGAGAATCTCTATAATGATCTTCCTAATGCCTTTTGGGATAGAAAATCTCATGTGGCCCCTCTTCCTTACATCGACATATTTAAGGAAGAAAATATTCCTACAAAGGCTAGACCTGCTCAAATGAGCTCTGCGTATATTGAATTATGCAAAAATGAAATTAATTATCTTAGTAATAAAAGGTTAATTAGAAATTCCTCTTCTCTGTGGAGGTGTACTGCATTCTATGTTAATAAAGCTACAGAACCGGAAAGAGGTAAACCAAGATTAGTAATAAGCTATAAACCTCTAAATAGAGTTCTTAAATGGATTAGATATATGATTCTTAATAAAAGGGATCTTCTAAATAAATTGCAAGGAGCAGTAATTTTCTCCAAGTTTGATCTTAAATCAGGATACTAGCAGGTTCAAATACATAAATCTAATAGGTATAAAATTACTTCCACAGCTCCATTTGGGCATTATGAATGGAATGTAATTTCTTTGAGGTTAAAAAATGTTCCTTTAGAATTTTAAAGGATTATGAATCACATATTCAATCCTTATGGACAATTTATAGTCACATACATTGATGATGTGTTAATTTTTTCTAAATCTATTGATCAACATTTTAAACATCTTGAAATATTCAAGTGGTTGGTTAAAAAGAATGGTTTAGTGCTGTCTGCCCCTAAGATTAAACTCATCTAAGAAGATGTTAGATTTTTAGGACATAACATTTTTCAAGAACAAAATGTTCCAATTCAAAAAAGTATTGAATTTACTTTTAAATTTTCTGATGAAATCCTTAATAATAAATAACTCCAAAGATTCCTTGGATCCCTTAATTACATTTCTGATTATTATCATGATCTTGCCAAAGATACAACAATTCTTTTTAACAGGCTTAAGATGTGAAAACCCCAATTTAATATAATATTAATTTTTAGAAAAAAGAATCAAGTCTTAAAACATAAATATTTGGAATCATTAGTGGGAAACAAGTCAGCATGATTGTAAGCATGTTAAAATCTGAGTTTGGGTGAAAAATCCCTATTTTTCATAATTTTTTGTGAATTTATATTTATCCATAGGGTAAAATGGTCATTTTACTTTTGTGTGGGGTACATAAAAGTTAGTTGAGCTGGAAGACAGCCAACATAAGGAATATCGATGATGAAGAATAAACATGATGAGGAATATGCTTTTAATTTTACAAGAAAAATAGATAATTATTTAAAATAAAAATGATTAAAATTTTAATTAAAATAATTCAAAAACAGCCCTATAAATACCCCTCCCACTATTCCCACGAAATTTTACAAATCTCTAAGACTCTCTCTCTCTCTCGTTTCTTTTCTCTCTCTTCCTTTTATAATTGCATAGCATATCTGTGGATGCACCGGAGGGGAATATTCCCCCAGATTTATCTAGCGCGTCCATGAATGCATCATCCCTAAGGACCTAAGGTTTCACCCTGGTACTATTGTTTAATTAGGCATACATTTTCAGCCTTTGAAATACAATCTTGATCATTCATCTTGTTCAAAATTTTACAAGCTTCAAAAGCCCTATAATTTCATGATGATCAGAGAGGTATTCACAGATGAAATCACCGAAAAACGGTAACTCTGGCAACCTTGGATTTTCTAGCATGAATCTTGATTTTTTGGCTATATTTCTCCATTCTGGATGCTACAAGTAGGTACCCCTCATCCTCCATTATCTATTATGGTAGTTTTTAGAGCAAAAAGATCACCAAACTAGATTTTTCAACTAGATTTCTCTGGTGAATCTAGTACCAGTGATCTAGCTTGAAAACTCTAGTGAAACCATACTATTTATAAATTTTGAACCATTGGATGGATTCAGAGGGTCCCAAAACCCTAGGGTATGAAATTTAGGCCCTTAATGTCTTCAGATCTAGGAGATCGGGGAATAGGTGATTCGACTGTCTAGATCTGGACCGTCCTGCCTATCCCAGGTCACCCTCCCCATACACCAGCTATCACCAATGGAACATGACGGGGGAGGGCCGCTGATCAACGGATCGATCCATTTACCCAGATTGAATATGGGCCCTTGTTTTGATCTGAAATTTAAAAATATAATTCAGAGCTCATTTTAACTCCAAATTAAGATAAAAAAGAAGCTCTAGACTCCTAGTGAAGAGTAGAATCTAATGAAAATATAAAATTTAGGTTTTATTTACAGTAAAGTTTTATAAATTACAAAAAAGGTGGTACTAATTCCCAAGATCAGTTAAATCTGACATGATCAGACCTTAGATTTTTAATCCATCAATGATCTAGTGATTAGAGAACATGAAACCAAGAGTTAGATGTGACTGATCTGGGATGAATTAAGAAATTTAACCTTAATGGAAGAGAAATCTTAAAAATAAACATGGATCTTCTTGATCTAAGTAATCAAGTATGATTAAATAATTAAAATTAGTTTGAATGATGATCTAAAATTAAGGTCATATATATTGATGAGCCTCATGAGGCTAATTTGGGATAGATTGAGACCTATGCCCTTAATTTTGATAAAATGACTTAAGTCTATTTGATCGGCTAGGTCAAGAAAGAGTAGATCATTTGATAAGATGAATCAATGATCTAGTAATGATATCATATTAAGATAATATGATAGATCTAAATAAAAATAAAAAATCAAGATCTAAACTGAATAGAAATAAAAATATGACCATTTGATAAAATGAATAAATATAATGCATTCAAATGAGCATGTGAATTATTGTAAATGTCCTTTTATTTTCTTAGTAGATTTAATTATTAGATTTATTTATTTACACTTTAATTATTCATATTATGTAAATTACGTGAAAAATATAATTAAATGAAAATAGATATTGATGAACATTTATAATGAATATGGACATGGACTTAATGATAGTAAAGGCTATAATTAGTAAGACAATATAAGGAATATCATTTCCTTGGCCTTCCTTGGCCCAAATTAGGAGAATAATATATCCCATGAATAACATTTTAAATGTTCATGGATTTAATTAAAATCAAATAGCAAGAGTACTTAGGGTTTAATGCTCATAGGAACCTTAGGAAGGTTGAGCTAAGGTCACCCTAGTAAATGTTGATCATAGTGATTAAGGGGGTTCTCTAATAGAGCCTCGCTCTTCCCCCACCTTCTAGAGACGTTTATAAGGTCTAAAGGCCTCCTTACATGAGGAATGAATTAACCACTCTATGAGTAGCTTTTAACTGTAAGCCTTAATCAAATCTAAAATAAGGAGCTATCTAGAATTAGGAGTGCATAAATTATCTTCAATCAGTAAAACATTAACCGGTTAAATAATAAGAAGATCATAAAAGGATAATAACTATCTAATTCTAATAAAAATGGTAATTAAGATAATCAAAGATCAAACAAGATCCATAGGGAGATCTTGAATGATCAAGAATAATAAGAAACATAATATTGTGTTAGTATGTATGTCTATTGAATTAGTATGAATGTTATATTTAAATATAGATCAATAGAATAGACATTGATCAATATGATCCAAGGAAAAAAAATCCAATTCATCCTAAGTAAAGATGATCAAAAGAACAACTAGGAAGCATAAATGAGTTGAGGAATGACTGTATATATATGATTTGACAAATACATGAAGGATATGATGATCAAGATTAATGAGAAGATGGATTGTTAAAAGTAAAAGTAGGTGGATCTTAAGAATACATTAAATATAGCAGATACATGTATTTTACACATGATCTTATCATGATAGATTGATTATAATTGCCTTAGAATTATTTATGAATCAACAAATGATGTTGCAATAAATACAAAATGATTGATTAAGTAATTATAAAATTACTTAAGGCAATAAATGATGAGGAAATGAATACAAAGAGATTGATTAAGTAATTATGAGATTACTTAAATGGTATAATGAGAAGATTCGAACTACATAAGTTGGACCCCAAATCTTAAGAAAATAAGTTATAGGCATATCCTATTATAACCAGACACGTAGACTGTAAGTATGAATTATTATTTTTCATATAAGCATGAAGGCTTGTGATTTTGTTTTAACATAAGCTTATGCTTGGAGATGCCAATGCTAGGAGTGTTATGAGGGTTTGGCCACCTGCTCTCTGAAACTAATTATGATGATGTTACCATGCCCAAAGAGAGGCAAAATGTTGAGTGGGGCAATAATTATTACCAATATTGTATTGGAGGATGATTCCCAATACGGTATGATTATATATTAATACCTAATGTTAATATTGAAATCAGTTTGGAAATGAGATACTATCGATAATATTGATTATATTCACAATTTTTTGTGGTTTTATCTATATGTAATATATACATATAATTCATATGACGAGTGAAGGATAAAATGGTTATCCAATTGTATAAATTGATTTTCATCATGGATATAATGAACTATTGATTTTGAGATATATTGAATGTATTTCTTAAATCCCCTACCAAGCATGACTTGCTGAGATATTGTAAATGCTTGAATGTTTACAATATCTCAAATATAGTTAAGGAAGATTGAAAGCTTAAGACTTGAGGATAATCATCACCAAACTGCTATTCAGGGTATTTACTTTGAAGAACATTGTATTGATTGTTTTATAATGTGGATTGTAATATTTGGACAATGTACATAATAACTACTTGGGCTGTGTATGTGAACCACTAAATTGTTCCTGATTTTAATAAAAGTATTTCTATTGATATTCAATAGAAATCTATGTATAATAAGTAATTTGAGGTGGCACTCGAGTTTTTTTACAAATGAATTTCAAAGAAATTATGTTTTCGCTGTTTAAATTTTAAAATTTTCAAAATCAGGGCCCTACCTTTGCAAATATTTATGAAAATATGTTTTAAAAACATGGGTCATCACATAAGAAAAATGCAAAGTCATGGACGAAAGAGTATACTAGAATGGTAAGAAAAATAAAAGCTAGAGTTAAATCTCTTCCCTGTTTAAATCTCGCTAATAATGATGGTTTAAAAATGTTGAAATGGATGCCTCTGATAATGAATATGGAGGAATACTTTAAAAAAAAAAAAAAAGAATCTTTCTTTTAATAAGGAAGAACTTGTCTGATTTACTTTGTATAAGTAAAATGACACTCAGAAGAAATATTATATAATAAAGAAAGAAATGCTTTCTATTGTTAAATGTATTTCAAAATTTCAAGATGATTTATTAAATCAAAAGTTTTTGCTACTAATTAATTGTAGTGTAGCAAAACAAATTATTGGAAAGGATGTAAAAAATATTGTTTCACACCAAATATTTGCGGGATGGCAAGCCCAATTATCAGTATTTGATTTTGATATTAAATATATTAAGGAAGAATATAGCTCTCTTCCTGACTTCTTGACTTGTGAGTTTTTATAGGGATCATGAGTGAACAAGACTGGCACATCTTGGGTAATACCCGAAGAGGCAAATATAGAGGAAGAGGTTATGGTAATACTTCAAACAGAAAAGGAAAACTGGAAATAATCCAGAATCAAAGCCAAAGTTGATAACATTGGAAAATATCTGATCATCTGGTAATATCCAGACTCAATCTTCAATGGAAGATCTTCCAAGACAACAATTTACTCCACAAAAATCTACAAAGGAGGTTCTCATTATGATTGCTGAACAATATATTCAAAAAGAATATAGAGATGTAATACTATATCTAGATATAAAGAATCTCAAAATAAGATGTGATCCTAAAAATCCCTGGGCTGTTGCTATTAGACAAATGCAGAATAATTCCTATCCTCCATATGGGAAAGAAGTCAATATCTGACGGAAAAATTCCTCCAAGAATTGAAAGTAGTACAAATAAGCCACTTCTATAATAGTGACAAATCTGTCATTATTTCAATAAAATCCTTATTAATAAGGTCTTGATTCCCCAGGAATGAGACATCAATAAAGGGATTGAAGGCAAAATTTAAAGCCAAAAGGACCCCTACAATTTGTGGGATTATACAAGCTCAGTGCCTTATGCAATGTACCTTGAAAATAATTTGAGGAAACATTCATGGTTCATCAAAATCCATCCCACTATAACATCTAGAGATATTTCTCCATGGTTCTACCATTAGTGGAGAAAAATTGGCCCAATTATGGCAATATTACCAAACAAGCTCAAGGAGCTCTACAATAAATTGGTGGAATATACACTAGAGATTAATACTATTCCTTCTGACAAAGTAATAGAAGGCCATTGTGAATTAATATTTTTTATCAAATTTGAAATTCCATGGATATGAAAATGGTCAATGATAATTGAAAAAGATGAGATGAATATACAGAATCTAAAAGGATAAATTTTGTCAAATAGTGGATGAAATTTGATACTAATGACAAGGCCAAAGCAATTGAATCAGTCATCCAGCTTAATAAAGCTCTCTAGGAGAATGTTCGCATTCAACAATCATCAACATTTATTGATGAAGTCCGAAAATTGTCGCAACAGAAATATCCAACAGATACTGAAAGCCAAATTTTGGTTAAATTCATGGATTATATGAATAATCAAGTCATGAAGACTTTTAATATTTCTCCTACACAATCCTCAACAGCAGGGTCTCAGGATAATATGTCTGAAAACAATGTTTTCCAAAATAGTCAGGATCCTAACGATGAAGGCAACTTTGAAGATTACTGGGATGCTTCTATGACATTTTTGTTCTAGTTTATTCAAGAGAAAAATGATCGAAGAAATAAGCAGATGGAAGAAGAACTTAAAAACATGCCTCCTAAATATATTACTAATATCAAAGAATATGAAGGGAAACGCAGGCCTCCTACCACTAATCAGGATGAAGACAATGACCTTCTATGAGAATATCTCGTCAGAGTTCAATCATTCAAGGAATAGGGTTTCGGGTAGGATCCATACATAACAGGGTAAATGGCTTTGTTTCTTCTGGTTCTAGCTCGGATATGGAATCGGTAAGGATTATCCGCTTTCTGCTGTGATCATGCCGGATTAGGAGGCCATGAATTAGTCACAACTGACAAGTATGCATTTTATTATCAATGCTAATAAAGGTGAAAAATCTCTAGGCCACAAAATGAAGAAAAAGGTGGAGTGGTTAGGAGAAGTCGACGCCACCCTAGAACATATTTTTGGAACATCTAAGTCATTCATCTTATTTGGCATACAAGAATTAGCTAGCTTTAAATTCTCTCATTGATTGTTGATAATATCCTTCCAGAAAGTCTTCTTTTGTTTCAAGGTTTGATTGGAGAACAATAGTTGCAAATGAAACACATCTTAAATGCAACACCTCCAAGTCGGAGAAGTCAAGTAGGAATCCTTTAATTTTTGTCTTTTTTGTTATTGAACAATGAGTAGGAATTTTGATAATTGATAAGTTGATAGCTTCCTATATTGAGACCCAAATTAGCTTAAGCTTCGGAATATTAGCTTAGTTCAGACTTTATGTTATGATCTTTTGAACTGAGAAATGTTAACCCGACCGTTGCCATCTTGATGCACGTCCAGGATGAGCATAAAATACATACCACCAGTATCTTCTTAGCACATCTCTTGGGATTTGCTATGACCAAAAATGATGGGAATGATCCAGTTATATCGTGTAGGGCCTAGGCATTTGATGATCCATTACGCTCTTCCTTTGGGTCCAAATCTACGTTAGGGCATGTATGGAAAGGCTCCATCCGAAGATCCCAGCCCCTATAAATCTCTAGTGGAAAATAGGCGGCATATAGAAATATCAAATCGAAGGATTAAAAATCTAGTATATAATTGATGCAGCCAGTAGATAAAAATGTTCAGTTGTCCAAGCCCGATGAAACTTTATTCTTTCTCTGAACTTTCTTCCATCTAATCCAATACGCTTTCTGGTGGCGGTTAGGATCTCTAAGATCTGAACCTACATATATAATTTTTACACATGTGCATATTACATGGACAAACACCGGATAAGAACTCTACAAATTAATCGACCAACGCAGTCATAAGTAATACCATCACAAGCTCAATTCTACTTCTTCTCTTTTAATCTTCTATCCCTAGGTAACTCCATTTCGTTGTCTCCTAAAATGGATACTTTTACAACCGGGCTTGGAATGAGGCATCTAGCCCAAGCTGTAGTAGACACTATCCATCCTGTCCATTTTACATCTTAGAATAAGAAATTTTGAGAGAGAGAAATAGAGACAGAGAGAGATCTTTCATTGGAACTGTGATTTTTTTCCATACAGATAATCAAAATCGTCTACATCATAATAACTATACTAAGACTAAGATGATGCAATATCAGTGAAATGGCAAATGACTTGGCCGTACAGGCAATGGCTTTTTCACTGTTTAATGGTCTAGGCCTCCCCATTAAACCTCAAGTGAAATGTCTACTATCAAATGTTACACAAAATAATGAGCAAGGGCCCATGAAGATTATCAGGAAGAAGTGAATACGTTCTGTAAACACTAATGAACTCTTCAGTAAGGGAATATGCAATACCATGGTTTTCTGACTTCTTCAAGCCCACTAGCCCTCCCAAGGCAGCACCACCTACGTGCCCAAATGCATTTTACCACTACCAAGATCTATTAGTAGTGATGAGCATTTCATTTACCGCTTCTGTGTATGCACTCTAATCACTTACCAATTTGCGCGCATGCCGGCATGCAATGTAGCAGTCTTCAGCAGCTCAACAGTCCAATCAATGGTGTGAATTTTTGCGATCACGGGCTGATGTGATGAGTCTTGCATGGTGGTACAGCTCTTCTATGATGACCAGGGTTTTCACATGCATTTTTAAATGCAAAACTAATTCCTAAGGTGGGATCGATCCCTATTTGAAAACACTTTTAGAAAATAATACAATACAGCAAGAAAAATCTTTTGTTTTAAATTCATTTTAAAAACCCCGAGTATCATTTGCTTTCAAAACAAACAAAGTAGTTTTGAAAATTACTATAATCATAAATGTCTTCCCAAGTCTATCCAGTCGTAGCTCACAGCCCAACTGTAGTAAGTACAGGTATATGTCCAAAAGGGTAGAGAGTTTACTTACATTCATACTTGTCTCTTCTTCATTTACTTGATCGTGACACCAACATGTCCTAGGGTTTCTTCTAATCCCTTTTTGGACTAATCTGTAAAAATAATATATTTGGGGTGAGTATCCCTCATACTCAATAGGTTATCTGATACTACTATTTTGAAAATATGGTAGGCAACATGCATAATTCAAGGTGTTTTGTCATGTGAACGTCAATGATTCCTTTTTGTGTAAACATGCATATTTGTGCATAAAACGTAAGCTCATTGATACAAATTCAACTATGGAATCCTTTACCGAAATCTAGTATTCAACGATATAAATTTGACTAAAAATCATAAAGTAGAAATCAATAGATTCATGTAAGAAGATCTCGGCAAACATATCAAGCCACAAGTCAAATATAATAATCGTGAAACTCTTAAAATAGTCATCTTTCAAAGCAGATGCTAGCACCACTATAAGTATCATGCACATGAGTCTCTCAGCGAACACATCACACCAACTGGTCACGAGTACTCATATACGACCATCTCAATGCTATATGCATATCGATAACACTGAAATCATAGGGTTATTATGCTCACGATTAGCACACAGCTGGAATAGTGTGTCTATGGTGTCTAGAGACCAACCCACCATAGCCTCTACGACGACTATGGTTATCCTTGAAAAGAGTGCCGTGAACACCTCCAGTGGTCGTCCCTGTTTACCACAGCAGTCGAGGAAGGGACAAGCCTTTTTGGCAGTAATACCATCCACATTTTTAGTGGTAGAGACCAGGAGGCCAACCCCATACATACTAACCTCTCAGCATAGTGCCCACAAGGCTTAATAGCCCAAAAGCATATATAGATAAATCCAAATCTCAATCATCGAAATCATGCAATTTATGCATTTATTTTCAAACATGCCAGCAATGCATAAAATTGGCTCATGCCAGAAATCGTATTCAAGGCTATAAATCATGAAAACAATTCTACATGCTCGTATAAGAACATCATATCCCAAAAGCATACTAAGTTTGATGATAGATTCAAGTGCTTCAAGGCCATAAAATCATGAAGACAAGTCTACATACTCGTATAAGAACATCATATCTCAAAAACATACGAAATACGGTAATAACGGCAAGTAAATCACTTAGAGTTTGGGATGCATTTAAAAACTTAGTAGTATCAAACTACCTACCTCGATTGTTATCACTTAGCCCGTGTTTCTCTTCAATTCGAGTCCTAAAGTACCCTTTGTGAGGTCCTAGGTATTATTTGGAAATAAAATTCCAAATATTTTCTCATTTTACAAATCAACGGCTAGATCTATACTATAGGTTATAGATCTCTGATTTGAGGGTTTCTAATGGTTGATTCATGTAATTTAAGGTTGATCTAGGTATATTGATCTCCTAATATATCAAATTGATCAATTCATGAGATCTGATCATCTTTGACATGGTAGATCTATGAGATTTTTATAGTTTTTGGGCTATAGTCATATAAAATAGTTCTCTGGTCCTAATTTTCATAGTCTCATTAGGCCCGCGTCGTTGATATGGACGCAACGGTTCTTTCAGTTCGTCAATTAGAGTTATATAACCTCCTTAATTGGGTTTTTAGTTTGTGAATCAATCGGACGAACTAGAATCATCCATTTAGGGCCCGTGCGTCATGATTCCTGGGATGCGTGCACACCAAGGTCTAACCAGGACTGTGTTCGCATGCGTGCACATGCCCGTACGGCATGTCAGGGCGGGTGTCCTGGATTGCATCGGGCGGAGATGTCTTCGGCGTGGTGCGCACGCGGTATGGCTCTTGAGCTATTCATGCGTCTTGGTCAGATCGGGACCGTGCCCGCATGCACCCAAATGCAGCACCAGGAGCACATTCTCTGGCATGCATCATGTGCAGCGTCCCTGGGGCCCTGGTACAAGGGTTTTGGAATGAACCCTTCTTCCCCAAAGCTTTCTCCGACAAGGAAATGCCAGATCCGGTTGGATTCTGGGGGAAAACGAAGTGGAAGAAGAGAGGGGAGAAGAGGGAAGAGAAACCGTACCTGGAAGGCCTCTTTGCAGCTAGATCTGAGACCTCAAACGCGTCTGCAACCCTTGTTGCAGACGGAGTATTTTGGAGTGGAGAAAATGCAATCTTGGAAGGAGGGAGTGGGGAAATTTATAGAGTGGAGAAGGCGGTGCTACCCAATGACAGTGTCGCCATTTTTTCGGCCCAGCCTTGCAAAGGCGGTGCTATTAGGTCGATGGCTGGAGGTAGGGGATGACCAAGGGTTTCATTACCAAAACAACCCCTGTCTTTTAGGTCTTTTTCATTTTACAGTCAAATTATACAAATGCCCCTCATCTTCAAATGCCCATAACTTGGTCATACAAACTCCGTTTTCAGTGTTCTTTGAGGCATTGGATTCCATTTTGAGTGTAGAATCGAATGATACTAATTTTTCTCACAAATTCCATGGTTTCATATTTTAATTAAAATAAAACATCCAACCACCTATTAAGGTGATGTAAGCATATATTAAATCCCAAAATAAACAAACCAAACATCATGATTGATCGTGATTGTAAAAGTGATATAATAATATTAAAAAATTTGAGTCATTACATCTTCATCATTCAACTGTGTGATGACCCTGGTTTTCCCATGCATTTTTAAATGCAATATCTAATTCCTAGAGCGAGATGCTTCCCTATTTGAAAACCTCCCTTATAATGTGCTGGCTACCTCAAATTTTCTCCTTTCATTTCCTATATCAAGATATTGTTCAACCTTTTATCAAAGCTTTATCGTCAACCATTCAGTCTTAATTGTCAGGAGGTATCATCATAAGTAGTGATTTTCTCAATTCCTCAAATTTTATCTTTCAAGTGCCTCCTCATACTTAGCTTATAACAATAATTCTCATTCAATAGCTATCATAGCAATTGTGCTGAAGCTATTAAATCATCAAGTTTGAAAAACACTCAAGTAAGCATGTAACATTTGCTTAGACATAGAAAGATAATTTATTCGATTACCTATTGATCTCTTTCTAGATATATCAGTTATAGCTCAAAGGTTTCTACAACGATCGGTGCTTATCTGCGTTTCTTTTCAATCCAAGTCAACAACATCTTTCAAACCCAAGATGACCTCTACACCCTCTCATGGTATCTATTAAGGTTTGGAAAATCTTTCGCATTGGTTTAGATCGCTCCTTCTTTTGCTTCTGTCTCAGTTGCTATCATACTCGTAGCTCCTCCATGATGTGGCTTAATCACAGTTGCTACTGTACTCATCGTACTCGTAGCTCCTCCATGATGTGGCTTAGTCAACTGACCTCAAATCCTCAAATGACTTAGTCTAACAAGTCACTTCTTTTAGGGAAAATTCACGTCTAACTACTTATAACATTCCTCTGAGTATATAACTTAGACTACTGTCTAATAGATACTAACATATTTGATTAATTAGGGTGGGATACCTTTATTCAATCAACATTACTTCAAAGGTCATAACTAAATAATGTCCTTAAGATACTTCCTCTTTCAATCTTTTCCTAAGACATCAAATTGATTCTTGATGATACCCTAGTTGCTAAAGAAAAACAAATGGACAAGTCACTCTCCTGGCTTGTTTCCTTTTTCAGTATAACTTTATTTAATCATCTAGTGGCAAGGTAGGATATCATCAACTTTTCCTTTTTATGGACTTCATCCACTGGTGTTCCTCATAAGCTAATGGATCCGATAAGATGCTAATTGCAACAATTGATATAGACATCAACCCACTTGTAGATTTTCCTTTTTAGTGAATCACCATTCTTCTTTGGAAATTTCTTGCAGCATAATGTCCTTAAAGCCTTAAATCCCATCTGCTCATAAAATCACCAACTCAACTATTATTATTCCTTCGAATTTGATTGGTTTACCTTCCCTTAGGATTCAAGATAAAAGATTTGTATGTTTCTAGTCTTTCCTCCAGAAAGCCATGATCTTCTTCGTTTGAACATTCAATATTCATCGAATACTTATAGTTGCATCTCTATTTCTCTCTCTTTCTTTTCTTCTTATTTCGTCAAAATCCTCCTCTTATTCCCTTAGATCAATGTTTCCATTTGCTTTGTTGCATATAATTGATACTACATTTACTCCTTTACTCAATAAATATGATAAACTAAATACTTTCTGGAAATATTAAATTCTTCTAATATCATCAAAATCCTCAATTGTCTGTGTTCTCAATAAAACCATGTAGTGTCTCATTAATTACATTGACATTTTGGTCATGCTATACTTCTCTTATTAATCTATTTCATCCTCATTAGATCATCATCAATCTACTAATAACGCTATGACGCTTTAAATTCCTTGTAATTCACCTTCGATCTTTTACCTTCCCCTATCATACTCATGTTGTATTTCTCTTGATAGTTATTTACTAATAAGTTCACTAACATCCTCATTCTTCATAATAGTTTCCCTATTTGCACTACTGTACAACAATCTTTATTTCCTAGGATGTTGATAGGATTTGAGCCATCCATTACCTAAGTATTTGCTAGATCCATATCCTTTTTTACCTATTTATTTATGGTGAAATGCTTTGTGAGTTAGTATCATTTCTCACGCTAGTCATCTCTACTACTTCTATTTATACTACTTCTTAATTATTTCGATTGTCTATGACCCTTTGACATGCTGGACTGGCTGTGAAAGGATAAAACTGAGCTCTGATACCAACTGTGACGATCCAGGTTTTCTCATGCATTTTAAAATCCAATGTCTAATTCCTAGGGCAGGATGCATCCCTATTTGAAAACCATTTTATAAAAATAATGCAATGCAGCGGAAAAATCTTTTGTTTTAAACTCATTTTGAAAACCTCAAGTGTCATTTGCTTTCACAACAACCAAAGTAGTTTTTGAAAATTACTATAATCATAAATGTCTTCCCAGGTCTATCCAGTCACAGCTCACAGCCCAATTGTAAATAAATACAAATACATGTCCAAAGGGTAGAGGGTTTACTTACATTCATACTTGTCTCTTCTTCATTTACTTGATTGTAGTACTAACATTTCTTGATACTTCTTCTACTCGTGAGAGGAGTTATCCTAAAAAATAATATATTTGGGTGAGTATTTCTCATACCTAGTAGGTGATCTGATACTACTATTTTGAAAACACGGTAAGCAACATGCATGATTTTAAGAGCTTTTCATGTAAAACATCAGTGATTCTTTTTATGTCAGCATGCATAATTATGCATAGAACATAAGTTTATTGATGCAATTTTAATCATGGAATCCTTTCTCATAATCTAGTATTCAATGATCTAAATAGGATCAAAATCATGAAGTAGATATCAATAGATCTATATACGAAGATCTCGACAAATCTATTAAACCAGCAAGTCAAATATAATAATCATGAAACTTTTAAAATAGTCATCGTTCAAGCAGATACTAGTATCATGCACATTAGTCTCTTGGCATACATGTCACGCCAACTGGTCACGAGTACTCGTATATGACCATCTCCATGCTATATGCATATCAATCACACTGAAATCATAGGGTCACTATGCTCACGATCAGCACACAGCTGACTCATGTGGCTCCAGTATCTAGAGACCTACCCACCATACCTCCATGGGACTATGGCTGTCCCCGAAAGGGTGCCGTGAACACCTCCAATGGTCGTCCCTGTTTACCACAGCAGTCAGGGAAGGGACAATGCCTTTTTGGCAGTGATACCATCCACCTTTTTGGTGGTAAAGGCCGAGAGGCCAACACCGTACATACCAACCTCTCAGCATAGTGCCCACCATGGGCTACTTCATTCGGCAATCTGCCCACTAAAAAGCATATATAGATAATTTAAATCTCATATATCGTAAATCATGCAATTTAGGTATTTGTTTTCAAAACATGCAAGCAATGCATAAAATCTGCTTATGCCACTAATCGCATTCAAAGCCATAATTCCCTATGCTTGTACAAAAGCATCATATCTCAAAAAGCATGTGAAATACAATAATTAAAGCCAAGTAAAGCATTCAGATAAATGTATTTGAAAACTTAGTAGTATCAGACTACCTAACTTGCTGTTCCTTGTATCGCATTCTTCATTTCTCGACCTTAACCCATCTTAGCGAAACCCTGGATGTTCATGAATAATAAGGATCCCAATATCATTTGCTACTTATTAGGATTATAGCTTAATGGCTAGATCTGCCTTTTAGGGTCTATAGGTCCTTGCTTAATACATTGTTAGGCTAGATCTTATATATGGATCTATTATTCAATGGTTAGACCCTATAATTTGTCATCTAATCCTAAGTTTTTATAGTCTCATTAGGTCTGTGTCGTTGATACGAATGCAATAGTTCTTTCGGATCATCAATTGGAGTTATATAGTCTTCTTAATTGGGTTTTTAGTGTCGCGCATCAATGGACGACCCAAATGTGTCAATTAGGGCCCTGCGCGTCACAGTTTCCAGGATGCTCGCATGCCCTGGTCGAACCAAGACCCACGCCCACACATCGTGCACGCCCAAAGGCCATGCCAGGGACCATGTTCGTATGCACATACATGCCCAAGTGACGCATTATGATGCGCATCTTGGATGGCATCGCGCCAACGCATCTTTGGCGCAAGCGTGATGTGCCTTGGCTCCTGGGGCGGTCGTGCATCCCGGTCGAACCTGGGACTGGACACAAGAGGACCACCATAGGGAGCGCGTCACACCTGGCATCCCTGGGGTCGTCTTCTTCGATGAGTTATCAGACCCATCAGGATTCAGGCGTTTTGAGGCCAGAAAAATGACCAGATCTAGCATGGATCCAGCCTGGAGGAAGGAAAAACGGAGAGAGGGAAAAGAGGGGCTTACCTTGGGTAGCCGAGGGAGTGCCCATCGCCGGTGGGTGCGTCTGTTTCCTCTCTAAAAACCCAAGTCGCTGGAACAAGAAGAAGGGGGAAATCAAATCGATTTTCGGTGAGACCAGAGGAAGAAGGGGGGAAAAAGAGAAGCGAGGGGAATGGCTGGCCTGTAGGGAAGACTCAGGCCTGACCGAAACTTTGCAGGGAAAATCAAATGAGGGTTTTCTGATTTTTACTGTAACCCTAGCTCGATAGCCAGAAACAGGGAAGAGGAGAGATGGTTGAGGAGGAGGGAAGAGGGCTTTTTATAGCCTGGCCAAGGCGATGTTGCCCATGGCGGTGCTGCCATTTCTGCCGCCTCACAAAGGCGGTGCTTGGAAGGGTCAAGAATTGTGAGTGGTTGGAGGTAGGGGACGACCTGAGGGGGGTGCCGATAGTAAAACGGCCCCCTGTGTTTTTGGGTCGTTCTATTTTAATTGTATTTTATAAAAATGCCCCTCTATCTTCAAATGCCCATAACTTTGTCATATGAACTCCGTTTTTGGCGTTCTTTGAGGCGTTGGATTCCATTTTCAATGTAGAATCAATGGTACTAATTTTTCTTATAAATTCCTTTTTTTACTATTTTAAATGAAATAAAAAAATTTAACATGGTTAATTTCATATAGAATGTCCAATTCATTTTTGTTTGTAAAATGGATGCATAAGTAGTGAAAATGCACGAGGCATTACAAACTATGGGTATTCTTTCTACATGAAAGAAAAGAGACCTAAACCTTTGATCAATATGATGCAAGGAAAGAGATTTAGATCATCCTCCTTAGGGATGATCAAAAGATCAAGTAGAAAGTATATAGGGATTGAAGGATAGCATTACATGTATGATGTGACAGATATATAAGTTGATTAAGATCATATCAGATCTTAAGGAGTGAAATTACCACATCAAAAGTATGTCGATTTTAAGGATGCATTTATTTAAAAAATACACGTTTTTACACATGATCCTGATCTTTTGAATTATAAAAATTCATGATACAATTAGAATTTTATAAATGCCTTAGAAATAATTATGATCCAACCAAATGATGATAGAATAGTTATGTAACTGTTAAGTTAAAAATTGATGAAAAATAAGTAAACCCTAAATTAATAAAGAAGCAGATGATATTCCAACCTTAGATAAATAGAAAAATCGTTTGACAAGTAAAAATTATTATTTTACATACAAGCATAGAGGCTTGTAGTTTTGTTTTAGATAGGCATAAGTCTGGGGATACTATGCTAGGAGAGTTAGTAGGGTTTTGCCACCCGCTCCCCGAAAAGTAATAATGTGAAAGATACCATGCCCTAAGAAAGGCAAAAATTTGGGTGGGGCAATTATGGGAAGGGCACCACTCTGATAGCCATGGTCTTCCCATATGAACATCAATATTGTATTTTTTCACAGTTGGTATCAGTGGAGTATAGAGCAGTTATCAGAGGAATTGGCTAAAATATTGACCCCCTATAGTAGAAAGTGTTGATTACAAATATTGACCCCACTATAGTGTGTGGAGTTGATCAGCATAGTTTGGGAATGTGTACTATTGTTGTTATTGATTGCTTTCATTATTTTAACAGACTGTTTTGTATACAATATATGTGAATAAAATTCCAGATAAATGACAAATTAATGTTATTTATAGAAATGAAAATGATTCATGAATGTGTTATATGATATAAATAAATAATGAAATTATTGGATTTTAAGATATATTGAATTATTATGCTTCTTAAATCCCTTACCAAGCATAGCTTGCTGAGATATTATAAATATTTGAATGTTTACAATATCTCAAATATAGAAAAGGAGTATTGAAAGATCAGGACTTGAAGCTATTGATCAAGTTATTTCCTTTAAGGCTTATGTATTAAGAACTTTGTAATTTAGATTATGAAATTTTGGACAATGTATTGTAATAATACAGGGGCTGTGTATTGTGAACCACTAGATGAATCCTAATGTTTAATAAAAGTATGTTCCTTCAATGAAAATTTCACTTTTGTACAAAATTCTATATATGATTATGTATGTTCAAGTGAGACTTGGATTTTACAAATCAATTTCAAAAAAAAAAAAAAAAAAAAGTTTTTTCGATGTTTAGTTTTAAAAAATTCTTTACTATTAAGGGCCCTGTCTTTGCAAAACACTTGTAAAAATGTGTTATAAAAATCTGGGTCATCACAGGTACATATTGTTATCTTTTTTTGTTCTTTATATTCTAGTTTTTCCATTACTAATAGTGAGCTCATGATTTGATGCTTTCTAGTGGCTATCTATGCCAATTGGCATCTTTCTAGCTCTAAAAGCTTTTCCATGCTCAATCATTGGTTGTTGGAAAACCCTTGTATCTTTTGCTATATTCTTAATTGCTTTTAATAAAAATTTAGTACATAGTATGAAAAGATGACTTGAGTTAGCTCAAAGTGAGTTGTGAGTGACTAGAAAATACCCAAATGAAATTTGTAATAATATTTTATTTATATTAGGTTATGTATGCACTTTATGTGTAAATGGAGGCTAGGCATATATGCTTTATGCATAAATGGAGGGTAGGCAAGTTTGTTTGGATGAGTTATGGTTGTGTTTGAAATCTTGAGAGTGTATATATATTAGATGAGATTGGTGTCTAACCCCATCCAATCTCATAAGCAAGCACTTAATCAATTTTAATGACATATTGATCTACCTAGGCCAACAAATAACCCGAAACTACTCGTCCATGCCATATACTCTAGAAATGCACCTCATATATTATACACACTCACACACGACGAGATATGTTAATGAGTTTCTAACCCATTAGATTTTGCTACAAAACTAGATTTTATTTATACAATATTTACACAAGGAGAGAGAGAGAGAGAGAGAGAGAGAGAGAGAGGACAAAACAGGACTTTATTTAGATAAGAGGCAGTTATTACATATTTAGTGGCACTAACGTGCCTACTTAGAAGGAGCCACCTGAGAAGCTAATGCTTCTACTATCCTGTTACATTTACATAACTATATATTATCAGTTTTCCACGCTCGAGGTTCCCTCCGTAACTTCGAGGACGATCATTCTAATGCCCTCCCCAATTTTAACCTCGATAACTATAGCCCCATAGACAGGGATAGCAGAAGCGTCCGTGACATGAATCACAAGCACATAAACGTTGACTCTTCCGTTAACTGCGACGCAGCCGCGGCCCACATGTTCGAACGGCAGACCCTTTGGACTGTGTTCGGCCGCCCATTGCGCAATATCTTTGCAGTCTTTGTTCTCATCTATATTGGCGCTTCGAGGGATCTTCGGCCGTATACATACATTGACATTAACGTCTTTGTAGAATTGCGTCACCACGTCTTTAGTAGCAAGGCCCTGAACAGCGTCCAGCAGATCTTGTTCGTCTGAAGTGAGTGCATCCTGCATGTTGTCTCCTCCAGTAATGGGGGCCGGCGTAGAAGGCGAAGAAGGTAAGAGAATAGCTGAGCGAAGTGAAGAGGAGCAGTGACTTGTATCGACTTGCTTACAACGTCGAAGAGCCCCTCTATTTATATACCTCCAAGATCCTCCCACATGCATTCACACGTATCTACGTACACATCAAGCATCTGGAAACATGTTTACCACTCAGCTGCTGCTAAGACACTCCCACATGCATTCACACTTATTTACGTACACATCAAGCATGTGAAAAACGGAATGTAGACCAAGTTATATATATCATTATCATCATCATTAAGACCTTATCTTAATTAAAGGTAGGCCAGGTTATATATACATATATATGACTTTTGTATAGTAAGGCTCATTATACTAGTTCATCTGCTCCCGTGACCTTGTGACATTGTATGGACAAGTCATATCAAGTCATATTAAAAGAGAGCAAGCAGCAGCATCCAAAAAATGGGGTTTCGCATCGGGTAATACATAAACTGCTGCTTATGAAGAGCTTCTAACCGTGGATGTCTGGCGCCAACGATGAAAGTACAATTCCTTTAGTGCTAGATGTCCCTTTCTGATATGATTCTTAACCAGTAGATATCTAAAGTTAGGAGAGTTATATGAGCAGTTTGCAAATATTAGGCAAATTTGATAATTTTGGCATATGAAAATTCTAGCACGAGACAGCGTAACGGGATTTACACAATAGTGGCATCATTGAATCTTCGTGATTTATTGCCCAAGATGTTCAGGCCAGAAGAAATGAGATAAACGGGTCTGATTATCCAAAGGTGGCCCCCTCTACGAAAATGTAAGGGATCCTCCTCCGGAAGTAAAATATGCACACAAATGACATGAGAATCATGCAAAAGTATATATGAAAATAGATATTTTTAAAATTTTGGAGGGCCGCAATGGCTTACTTTTGCCCTAACTTAGCTTCACCCCTAGTGGACCCTGCCTTTAGTTTATTCAACTTGCTGATCTGATTTCCCTGAGTTTCTGTCTTGTATTTCAAAAATCACATTGGGTAGATGATCACATAAAATGGACTTCCAGGAGCTCTCTATATATGAACAACAGTGCAGGTTCAACGACTAGAAGTATCATTTTTTGAGATGGTCGAACGAATAAGCTGATCAAATTGGACCCGATTGTCGTCGCGGATCCGGATCTAAACAGTTGGATACATTAAATCCGTTTTTTAAACAGATCTAACTGCTCATTCCATATCTGATCTAGTTGCGGATTTTAGATTTGTGAATAATTTAATGGTACAATAAAAGATTAATTTTAAAGTAACTGACACTGGGCTCCACTGCTCTTTGGGGTTTCAAAAAAACTCTAATACAACCTTAAATCACGCTAGAAAGACAACTCTTAGTTTGCACATCATTGGTAAGATATTGCCGCTACTCTCTGGCTTGCCCCTAATGCGGTCCGACCATTTCGTCTAAGAACGAAGTTACAAATGTCTAATACAATCGGTTGTATATCAGTGGTTCGAATCGCCACTTTTACTCGCTTCGATTAAAATCAACGCTTCATACCAAGGAACCCTAAATAAGGCTTCACAGATCAAGGTTGTAGGATGATCCCATCGACGTAAAATTAGGTGCGCTCCTGCTGCCCTAGATTTGATCATGACCGAAACGCAAATGTGGGTCTAAACAGCCAGCCTCAGCGGTCCACGACACATCGACCGACATGCAGTGGTACAGTACCTAGCGGAACTAGTATGATGATGACTCAACTTTCAGGGCCCACAGGAGAGAATAAAACACAAGATCGAGACCGTCGCCTTATGCGGAGCGTCCATGCATGAACGAGCTGCAAAAATCGATGATCCCATCCGTCCATCTATTGGTCGTGCTCTGAATTACGATTCTGGGATTCTAGCATCCTGAAAAAGAGAGTGAGTTTAACCGCTTTTATTACATGTTTCTGGTCCATTCCTTCGATGTCATAAAAATTATGCCTTTTAGAATGCTAGAGTCATCAAACCTAGCTATTTGAGCTATCAAGATCCAAAGTCCCAAATACTTAGATGAACGAGTGAGATCATCCAAAATTTGGGCTGCACAATGTCAAGGGAGCGCCTTCAAGAAACGAGTCTTATAGAGCGTGCCCTCTTAACACTGGAGGGTGTAATCTCACGGTCTACTTTCAGTTTTTTCCAAAACTAAAGAGCCCAAATTTAAAGCCCTACTTCACGCGGGGACGTAGACAACCGCTGAAAAAATTCTTTTAAATTTGTAATTAATTGCTTAAACAAGATTATAGAAGAGCATAAGTGGGAATGATGGGATGTTGCGCACACTGCAGCTGCTTCCCGTAGTGCACCCTACTTTTGCACGATGGGCCTTACAAATCATTGATCAGACCTACCCGACCACCAGATTACTATTGACCTAAAAAGAGAAAAGACTAGATGAGCTTAGAATATAAACTAAACAAACATTATTTTGTTCGCAGAACGGGACGGTGGAACCTTGTTTAAAGAGCAGTCCACATTCAGCAAGCAAGAAGCACAATTTATAAGTATAATATGCATTCAGTAGCTTTGATATTTGGTATACGAGTGATCTGGAGGTATAGAACTCAGATGGATGGGTCCGATCAACGATTTTTTTATGCCTATCGTACAAAGCTGTGATGTGTGCACCATCCCATCATTCCACGAATCGTAATGTCCACTCTAATTCAGAGTCTCAGAGCTAGTCAGAAATCTCTTCTTCTTCTCTGTCATTCGCCCTATCCAATCTCATAAGCAAGACCCTATACTAGATGATATTGGTGCCTAACCCTATCCAATCTCATAAGCAAGCACTTAACCCTATACTAGATGATATTGGAGCCTAACCCTATCCAATGTCCTAAGCAAGCATTTAATCAATCTTAATGGCATATGAATCTACCTAGGCCCACAAAATAACCCCACACGTTAGATTTTACTACAAAATAGGACTTTATTTGTAGAGAGAGAGAGAGAGAGAGAGAGAGAGAGAGAGAGAGAGAGAGAGAGAGAGAGAGAGAGAGAGAGAGAGAGAGAGAGAGAGAGTATTTAGTTTGGGACTACAGGTGGAGTTACTTCATTCTGCATTTACCTGCAATTAGATGCATCTTAGATAACATGTGAACCCTCGTTATACTTAGCCTTTCAAAGCACCCAATTTAATTGGAATTTTAATGATTGAACATAATGTTATGATCACAAGAGATTAACAAAGATGCTAAAAGCCGAAAGCCATATAGTGCAGTTGGTTGGACTCCTCTCCTTGTTAGGTTTGGTGGAGGTTGAAGATGGCATTTGCCCTTGAGGGAGATTTCAGGTATATTAAAGAATCAGAATAATATGTTTATAGGTAGTTTGGTCTGTAATTTTTTTGAAATAAAAAATTGCTAACAGATGGACCGTTCTCATCAATATTAGGGTTGCTATTACGCAATAAAATGGACGGTTGTGATCACATATTATTCTAAGACAAGCCAGAGGCTTACATTATCTGCAACTATTTTCCAAAAGGTCGTTAGTACCAAGGGAATTTTTTGTTGGGTCAACCAAAGATGGAAAACCTAGTTTCCTCCCCTTAAACCTCCCAAACACGCAACTCCTACATCCTTCGTCCTCACAATGAACTTGACAGTCTGCCCGTTATGAACTAATTCGGACCATGCCAGATATGGATTACCCGTCTAGCTCTTCGACACTGCGAAGACCCATATATTTTTAACTCCTGCAAACTCGTCTGCATCTCAACCGTCGGCAACCTAATAAGACAGCTCTATTACGGCGATCCAATGAAATCGATGTCAGGGATCTTATCGGATGTTAATTACACAAGCACATGTCTTTTTCTCTCTGGGACCCTTGTTGGCTTTCTTGTCTGCAGATGGCTAGTAGACAAGCCCAAAAGAAAGAGTGTCTATGGAATTACTCTAGTAATCGTAGTCGGCTGGGCACTTGCAATAGGGTTGCGGCAAGGATCCATACGTAATAGGGTAATGAAATGGCTTTGTTTCTTCCAGTTCTGGCTCGGATATGGAATCGGCAAGGATTACCCGCTTTCTGCTGTGATCATGTAGGATTAGGAGGGCACGACCTAGTCACAACTCACAAGTATGTATTTTATTATCAATGCTAATCAATAAGTAAAGTAATGGCAATGCAACATGTCGATGATAAACTTTTTATCAATTCTAATCCCCTTAATTTCAAAGGTGAAAAATCTCTTGCAAAGCAAATTAGGCCATAAAATTAAGAAAAGGGTGGAGTGGTTAGGGGAACTTGATGCCACCCCAGAATATATTTTTGGAACATCTAAACCATTCATCTTATTTGGCGTACAAGAATTAGCTAGCTTTAAATTCTTTGATTGATTGTTGATAATATCCTTCTAGAAAGTCTTCTTTTGTTTAAAGCTTTGATTGGAGAAGAATAGTAGCAAATGAAACACATCTTAAATGCAGCACCTCCAAGTCGGAGAAGTGGAGTAGGAATCCTTTAATTTTCGTCTTTTTTGTTATTGAATGGTGAGTAGGAATCTTGATAATTGATAAGCTGATAGCTTTCTCTATTGAAACCCAAATTAGCTTAAGCTTCGGAATATTAGCTTAGTTCAGACTTTATGTTATGATCTTGTCAACTGAGAAATGATAACCTGACCGTTGCCATCTTGACGCGCGTCCATAAAATACACACCAGCAGTGTCTTCTTAGCACATCTCTTTGGATTTGCTATGACCAAAAATGATGGGAATGATCCAGTTATATCGTGTAGGGCCTAGGCATTTGATGATCCAATAAGCTCTTCCTTCCGATCCAAATTTACGTTAGGGCATGTATGGAAAGGCTCCATCGGAAGATCCCAGCCCCTATAAATCTCTAGCGGAAAATAGGCGGCATATAGAAATATCAAATCGAAGGGCTAAAAATCTAGTATATCATTGATGCAGCCGGAAGATAAAAAATGTTCCGTTGTCCAAGCGCGATGAAACTTTGTTCTTTCTCTGAACTTTCTTCCATCCGATCCGGTACGCTTTCTGGTGCGCGGTTTGGATCTCCAAGCTCCGGACCTACATATATAATTTTTACACATGTGCATATTACACGAACAAAAACCGGATAAGAACTCTACAAATAAATCGACCAACGCAGTCACAAGTAATACCATCACAAGCTCAATTCTACTTCTTCTCTTTTAATATTCTATCCCTAGGTAACTCCGTTTCGTTGTCTCCTGAAATGGATACTTTTACAGCCGGGCTTGGAACGAGGTATCTGGCCCAAGCCGTAACAGACACTGTCCATCCTGTCCATTTTACATCTTAGAATAAGAAATTTTGAGAGAGAGAGAGAGATTTCAGTGGAACAGTGATTTTTTTTTCCATAAAAGATAATCAGAACCGTCTACATCATAATAACTGTACTAAGACTAAGAGGATGCAATATCAGTGAACTGGCGAATGACTTGGCCCGACAGGCAATGTCTTTTTCAGTGTTTAATGGAGGCCCCCCATTAAACTCCAAGTGAAACGTCCACTGTCAAATGGTACACAAAATAATGAGCAAGGGCCCATGAAGAAGTTGCAATTTCTTGGATGATTAGAGAGAGAGAGAGAGAGAGAGAGAGAGAGAGAGAGAGAGAGAGTACTCTTCAAGCAATGGTGGAGACTTGTTTGGGCCCGGGTCAACGTGGGTTTCTCGGAGCTGAAGATTATCACGAAGTAGTGAATGCATTCTGGAAACACTAGTGAACTCTTCAGTATGTGAATAGGCAATCCCATGGTTTTCTGGCTTCTTCAAGCGCACCAGCCCTCCCAAGGCAGCACCACCTACGTGCCCAAATGCATTTTACCGCTACCAAGATCGAGTAGTAGTGGTGAGCATTTCATTTACCGCTTCCGTGTATGCACTCTAATCACTTGCCATTTTGCGTGCATGCCGGCATGCAATGTAGAGGTCTTAAGCAGCTCAACAATCCAATCAATGGTCTAGATTTTCGCGATCACGGCCGATGTGACGAGTCTTGCATGGCGGTACAGCTCTTCATTATTCAACTGTAGGTATTCTTTATACATGAAAGGAAAGAGATCTTAACCTATGATCAACATAATGCAAGGAAAGAGATTTATATCATCCTCCTTAGGGATGATCAAAAGATCACATAGGAAGTATATACAGATTGAGGGATAACATTATACATATGATGTGATGAAGAAATATGTTGATCAAGATCGTAGCAGATTTTAAAGTGTTGAATTACCCCATCAAAGGTAGGTTGATTTTAAGGATACATTTATTTAAAAGATAACATGTTTTTACACATGATCTTGATCTTTAGAATTATAAAAATTCATGATACAATTAAAATGTTATAAATGCATTAAAAATAATTATGATCCAACCAAGTGATGAAGGAATAGTTATGTAAATGTTAAGTTAAGAATTGATGAAAAAATAAGTAAACCCTAAATTAATAAAGAAGTAATGATATTTCAATATTAGATAAATAGACAAATCATTTGATAAGTAAAAATTATTATTTTACATATAAGCATGGAGGCTTGTAGTTTTGTTTTAGAAATGTCATAAGTCTGGGGATGCTATGCTAGGAGAGTTATTAGGGTTTTGCCACCCACTTTCTGAAAATTGATAATTTGAAAGATACCATACCCTAAGAAAGGAAAAAAGTCGGGGTGGAGTAATTATGAGAAAGACGGCACTGTTACAGTCATGGTCCTCCCATATGAACATAGATATTGTATTTTTCCACGATTGGTATAAGTGGAGTATAGAGCAGTTATCTGAGTGTGCTAGTACAGATTAGACTACAACATAGTAGTCATTGATGTATTTTGCATTATTATGCATATGAGATAGGCATAGTGAAATGCCTTATATTATGACATAATGAAAATGATCGATAATTGTGTATTATCAATTTTTCCCATGAAGGAAAATTTTTCCAATAGAAGAACTAGCTAAAATATTGATGCCCTATAATAGAAAGTGTTAATTATGAATATTGACCCCACTATAGTGTATGGAGTTGATCAGCATAGTTTGGGAATGTGTACTATTGTTGTTATTGATTACTTTCATTATTTTAACGGACTGTTTTGCATACAGTATATGTAAATAAAATTCCAGATAAATGACAAATTAATGTTATATATAGAAATGAAAATGATTCATGAATGTGTTATATGATATAAATAAATAATGAAATTATTGGATTTTGAGATATATTGAATTATTATGCTTCTTAAATCCTTTACCAAGCATAGCTTGCTGAGATATTATAAATATTTGAATGTTTACAATAACTCAAATATAGAAAAGGAATATTGAAAGCTCAGGACTTGAAGCTATTGATCAAGTTATTTCCTTTAAGGATTATGTATTAAGAACTTTGTAATTTAGATTATGAAATTTTGGACAATGTATTGTAATAATTTAGGGGCTGTGTATTGTGAACCACTGGATGAATCCTAATGTTTAATAAAAGTATGTTCCTTCAATGAAAATTTCACTTTCGTACAAAATTCTATATATGATATGTATGTTGAAGTGAGACTTGGATTTTAAAAATCAATCTCAAAGAAAAAGTTTTTCGCTGTTTATTTTTCAAAAAAAATTCACTATTAGGGGTCTTGTCTTTGCAAAATACTTGTAAAAATATGCTACAAAAACTCGGGTCATCACAAGTACATATTGTTATCTTTTTTTGTTCTTTGTATTCTAGTTTTTCCATAACTAATAGTGAGGTCATGATGTGAAAAACGTAATGTAGACCAGGTTATATATATATATATATATATATATCATTATCATCATCATTAAGACCTTATCCTAATTAAGGGTCGGTACACATCAAGCATGTCAAAAATAGAATGTAGACCAACATATATATATATCATCATCATCATCATCATTAAGACCTTATCCTAATTAGGGGTCGGTATATGTATGTATATATATATATATATATATATATATATATATCATTATCATCGTCATTAAGACCTTATCCTAATTAGGGGTCAGTACACATCAAGCATGTGAAAAACGGAATGTAGACCAGGTTATATATATATATATATATATATATATATATATCATTATCATCATCATTAAGACCTTATCCTAATTAGTGGTCTGCTACACATCAAGCATGTAAAAAATAGAATGTAGACCAACGCGCGCACACACACACACACACACACACATATATCATTATCATCATCATTAAGGCCTTATCCCAATTAGGGGTCGGCCAGGTTTTATATGTGTGTGTGTGTGTGTGTGTGTGTGTGTGTGTGTGTGTGTGTGTGTGTGCATTCACACTTATTTAGGTACACATCAAGCATGTGAAAAACAAAATGTAGACTAGGTTATATATATATATATATATATATATATATATATATATATATATATATATATATATATATATATATATATATATATATATATCATTATCATCGTCAAGCATTGTGGCATTGTATGGAAAAGTCATATTAACAGAGTGCAAGCAGCAGCATCCAAGAAATGGGGTTGTGCATCGCGTAATATATAAACTGCTGCTTATGAAGAGTTTCTAACCGTGGATGTCTAGCGCCAACGATGAAAGTGCAATTCCTTTAGTGCTAGATGTCCCTTTCTGATATGATCCTTAACCAGTACATATCCAAAGTTAGGGGAGTTATAAGAACAGTTTGCTAATATTAGGCAAATTTGATAATTTTGGCATATGAAAATTCTAGCACAAGAGATAGGGTAATGGGATTTTCACAATAGTGGCATCATTGAATCTTCGTGATTTATTGCCCCTAAGATGTTCAGGCTAGAAGAAATGAGATAAACGGATCTGATTATCCAAAGGTGGTCCCCTCCATGAAAAAGTAAGGGATGCTCCTCCGAAAGTAAAATATGCACACAAATGACATGAGAATCACACAAAAGTATATATGAAAATAGAAATTTTAAAATTTTGTAGGGCCGCAATGGCTTACTTTTGCCCTAACTTAGCTCCATCCCTAGTGGACCCTGCCTTTAGTTTATTCAACTTGCTGATCTGATTTCTCTGAGTTTCTGTCTTGTATTTCAAAAATCACATTGGGTAGATGACCATCACATTTAAAAAAAACTACTTTGATCCCTTAAAATGGACGGCCAAGAGCTCTCTATATATGAACAACGGTGCAGGTTCAACGACTAGAGGTATCATTGTTTGAGATGGTCGAACGAGTAAACTGATCAAATTGGATCCGACTGTCGTCTCGGATCCGGATCTAAACAGATTGGATACATTAAATCCGTTTTTTAAACAGATCAAACTGCTCATTCCATAACTGATCTAGTTGCGGATTTTGTATTTGTGAATAATTTAATGGTACAGTAAAAGATTAATTTTAGAGTAACTGACACTGGGCTCCACTGCTCTTTGGGGTTTCAAAAAAACTCTAATACAACCTTAAATCACGCTAGAAAGACAACTCTTAGTTTGCAGACAAAACGGATATAAATTAAATGCAAAATCAAAGTTTTGGCAACCACCGACTTTTAAGTATTTTACGTCTAATACAATCGGTTGTACATCATTGGTTCGAATCGCCACTTATACTTGCTTCAATAAAAATCAACGCTTTGATAAGGCTTCACAGATCAAGGTTCTAGGATCATCCCATCGCCGTAAAATTAGGTGCGCTGCTGCTGCCCTAGATTTGATCATGACCGAAACGCAAATGTGGGTCCGATAAAGGGTCTTTCAAACGGCCAGTCTCAGCGGTCCACGACACATCGACCGACGTGCAGTGGTACAGTACCTAGCGGAACTAGTATGATGATGACTCAGCTTTTAGGGCCCACAGGAGAGAATATAACATAAGATCGAGACCGTCGCCTCATGAACGAGCTGCAACAATCGATGATCCCATCCGTCCATCTATTGGTCCTGTTCTGAAATAGGATTCTGGGATTCTAGCATCCTGAAAAAGAGTGAGTTTAACAGCTTTTATTACATGTTCTGGCCCATTCCTTCGATGTCATAAAATGTACGCATTTTAGAATGCTAGAGTCATCAAACCTAGCTATTTGAGCTATCAAGATCCAAAGTCCCAAATACTTAGATGAACGAGTGAGATCATCTAAAGTTTGGGCTGCACGATGTCAAGGGAGTGCCTTCAAGAAACGCGTCTTATAGAGCGTGCCCTCTTAACACCGGAGGGTGTAATCTCACGGTCTACTTTCAGTTTTTTCCAAAACTAAAGAGCCCAATTTTACAGCCCTACTTCACGCGGGGACGTAGACAACCGCTGAAAAAATTCTTTTAAATTTGTAATTAATTGCTTAAACAAGATCGTAGAAGAGCATCAAGGGGAATGATGGGATGTTTCGCGCACTGCAGCTGCTTCCTGTGGTGCACCCTACTTTTGCATGATGGGTCATAAATCATTGATCAGGCCCGCACATCTGATTTCTACGCCAACCTCTAAATTACTATTGACCAAGGACTAGATGAGCTTAGAATATACACTAAACAAACATTATTTTGTTTGCAGAACGGGGACGGTGGAAACCTTGTTTAAAGAGCAGTCCACATTCAGCAAGCTAGAAGCACAATTTATGGGTATAATATGCATTCAATAGCTTTGATGTTTGGCATACAAGTGATCTGAAGGTATAGAACTCAGATGGATGGGTCTGATCAATGATTTTTTAGGCCCATCATACAGCAGTGATGTGTGCATCATCCCATCATTCCACGAATCGTAATGTCCACTCTAATTCAGAATCTCAGAGCTAGTCAGAAAATCTCTTCTTCTTCTCTGTCATTCGCCCTATCCAATCTCATAAGCAAGCACTTAACCATATACTAGATGATAATGGTGCCTAAGCCTATCCAATGTCATAACCAAGAACTTCATCAATCTTAATGGCATATGAATCTACCTAGGCCCACAAAATAACCCCACACGTAGGACTTTATTTGTATATATATATATATATATATATATATATATATAGAGAGAGAGAGAGAGAGAGAGAGAGAGTATTTAGTTTGGGACTACAGGTGGAGTTACTTCATTCTGCATTTACCTGCAATTAGATGCATCTTAGATAACATGTGAACCCTCGTTATACTTAGCCTTTCAAAGCACCCAATTTAATTGGAATTTTAATGATTAAACATAATGTTTTTATCACAAGAGATTAACAAAGATGCTATAAGCCGAAAGCCATATAGTGTAGTTGGTTGAACTCCTCTCTTTGTCAGGTTTGGTGGAGGTTCAATGTGGCACTTCTCCTTGAGGGAGATTTCAGGTATATTAAAAAAGTAGAATAATATATTTATAGTAGTTTGGTCTGTAATTTTTTTAAATAAAAAATTGCTAAAAGATGGACTGTTCTGATCAATATTAGGGTTGCTATTGGGTAATAAAATGGACGGTTGTGATCACATATTATTCTAAAGACAAGCCAAGGGCTTACAGTATCTGCAACTACTTTCCAAAAGGTCGTTAGTACCAAGGGAATTTCTTGTTGTAGCAACCAAAGATGGTATACCTAGTTTCCTCCCCAAAAAACTCACAAGTACGCAACTCCTAGATCAACCCATACATGATATAAATACATCCTTCCTCCTCACAATGAACTTGACAATCTGCCCGTTATGAACTAATTCGGACCATGCCAGATATGGATTACCCGTCTAGCTCTTCGACACTGCGAAGACCCATATATTTTTAACTCCTGCAAACTCGTCTGCATCTCAACCGTCGGCAACCTAATAAGACAGCTCTATTACGACGATCCAACGAAATCGATGTCAGGGATCTCATCGGATGTTAATTACACAAGCACATGCCTTTTTCTCTCTGGGACCCTTGTAGGCTTTCTTGTCTGCAGATGGCTAGTAGACAAGCCCAAAAGAAAGAGTGTCTATGGGATTACTCTAGTAATCGTAGTCGGCTGGGCACTTGCATTAGGGTTTCGGCAAGTATCCATACGTAATAGGGTAATGAAATGGCTTTGTTTCTTCCGGTTCTGGCTCGGATATGGAATCGGCAAGGATTATCCTCTTTCTGCTGTGATCATGTCGGATTAGGAGGGCACGAACTAGTCACAACTCACAAGTATGTATTTTATTATTAATGCTAATCAATAAGTAAAGTAAAGGCAATGCAACATGTCGAAGATAAACTTTTTATCAATTGTAATCCCCTTAATGTGACAAAGGTGGAAAACCTCTTGCAAAGCAAATTAGGCCACAAAACTAAGAAAAGGGTGGAGTGGTTAGGAGAAGTCGACGCCACCCCAGAACATATTTTTGGAATATCTAAGCCATTCATTTCATCTTATTTGGCGTACAAGAATTAGCTCGCTTTAAATTCTTTGATTGATTGTTGATAATATCCTTCTAGAAAGTCTTCATTTGTTTAAAGCTTTGATTGGAGAAGAATAGTAGCAAATGAAACACATCTTAAATGCAGCACCTCCAAGTCGGAGAAGTGGAGTAGGAATCCTTTAATTTTCGTCTTTTTTGTTATTGAATGGTGAGTAGGAATCTTGATAATTGATAAGTTGATAGCTTCCTGTATGGAAACCCAAATTAGGTTAAGCTTCGGAATATTAGCTTAGTTCAGACTTTATGTTATGATCTTGTCAACTGAGAAATGATAACCTGACCGTTGCCATCTTGACGCACGTCCAGGACGAGCATAAAATACACACCAGCAGTGTCTTCTTAGCACGTCTCTTTGGATTTGCTATGACCAAAAATGATGGGAATGATCCAGTTATATCTTGTAGGGCCTAGATATTTGATGATCCAATAAGCTCTTGCTTCCGATCCAAATCTATGTTAGGGCATGTATGGAAAGGCTCCATCGGAAGATCCCAGCCCCTATAAATCTCAAGCGTCGAAGGGCTAAAAATCTAGTATATCATTGATGCAGCCGGAAGATAAAAAATGTTCCGTTGTCCAAGCGCGATGAAACTTTATTCTTTCTCTGAACTTTCTTCCATCCGATCCGGTACGCTTTCTGGTGCGCGGTTTGGATCTCCAAGCTCCGGACCTACATATATAATTTTTACACATGTGCATATTACACGAACAAAAACCAGATAAGAACTCTACAAATAAATCGACCAACGCAGTCATAAGTAATACCATCACAAGCTCAATTTTACTTCTTCTCTTTTAATATTCTATCCCTAGGTAACTCCGTTTCGTTGTCTCCTGAAATGGATACTTTTACAGCTGGGCTTGGAACGAGGTATCTGGCCCAAGCCGTAACAGACACTGTCCATCCTGTCCATTTTACATCCTAGAATAAGAAATTTTGAGAGAGAGAGAGAGAGAGAGATTTCAGTGGAACCGTGATTTTTTTTTTCCATAAAAGATAATCAAAACCGTCTACATCATAATAACTGTACTAAGACTAAGATGATGCAATATCAGTGAAATGGCGAATGACTTGGCCCGACAGGCAATGTCTTTTTCAGTGTTTAATGGTCTAGGCCTCCCATTAAACTCCAAGTGAAACGTCCACTGTCAAATGGTACACAAAATAATGAGCAAGGGCCCATGAAGAAGTTGCAATTTCTTGGATGATTAGAGAGAGAGAGAGAGAGAGAGAGAGAGAGAGAGAGAGAGAGAGAGAGAGAGAGAGTACTCTTCAAGCAATGGTGGAGACTTGTTTGGGCCCGGGTCAACGTGGGTTTCTCGGAGCTGAAGATTATCAGGAAGAAGTGAATGCATTCTGTAAACACTAGTGAAACTCTTCAGTAAGTGAATATGCAATCCCATGGTTTTCTGGCTTCTTCAAGCCCACCAGCCCTCCCAAGGAAGCACCACCTACGTGCCCAAATGCATTTTACAGCTACCAAGATCGATTAGTAGTGGCGAGCATTTCATTTACCGCCTCCGTGTATACACTGTAATAACTTACCAATTTGCGCGCATGCTGGCATGCAATGTAGAGGTCTTAAGCAGCTCAACAGTCCAATCAATGGTCTGGATTTTCACGATCACGGGCGATGTCATGAGTCTTGAGTGGTAGTACAACTCTTCATCATTCAACTGTAGGTATTCTTTCTACATGAAAGGAAAGATATCTAAACCTTTGATCAATATAATGCAAGGAAAGAGATTTAGATCATCCTCCTTAGAGACGATAAAAAGATCATGTAAGAAGTATACAGGAATTGAGGGATAACATTATATGTATGATGTGACAAATATATATGTTGATCAAGATCGTGGCAAATCTTAAGGAGTAGAATTACCACATCAAAGGTAGGTCGATTTTAAGGATGCATTTATTTAAAAGATGCATGCTTTTACACATGATTTTGATCTTTATATAAAACTTCATGATACAATTAAAATATTATAAATGCATTAGAAACAATTATGATCCAACCAAATGACGAAGGAATAGTTATGTAAATGTTAAGTTAAGAATTGATGAAAAAATAAGTAAACCCTAAATTAATAAAGAAGTAGATGATATTTCAATATTAGATAAATAGACAAATTGTTTGATACGTAAAAATTATTATTTTACATACAAGCATGGAGGCTTTTAGTTTTGTTTTAGATAGGCATAAGTCTGGGGATGCTATGCTAGGAGAGTTATTAGGGTTTTGCCACCCGCTCTCCGAAAATTGATAATTTGAAAGATACCATGCCCTAAGAAAGAAAAAGGTCTAGTAGGGCAATTATGGGAAGGACGCCACTGTGATAGTCATGGTCTTCCATATGAACATAGATATTGTATTTTTTCACTGTTGGTATAGTGGAGTATAGAGCAGTTATCCGAGTATGCTCGTACAGATCATATTGCAGCATAGTAGTCCTTGATGTATTTTATATTAAGATGTATATGAGATAGGCATAGTAAAATACCTTATATTATGACATAATGAAAATGATTAGTAATTGTGTATTACCAATTTTTCCCATGAAGGAAAAATTTCCTAGTAGAAGAACTAGCTAAAATATTGACCCCCTATAGTGCAAGTATTAATTATGAATATTGAACCCACTATAGTGTATGGAGTTAATCAACATAGTTTGGGAATGTGTACTATTGTTGTTATTGATTACTTTCATGATTTTAACGGACTATTCTGCATACATTGTATATGAATAAAATTCTAGATAAATGACAAATTAATGTTATATATAGAAATGAAAATGATTCATGAATGTGTTATATGATATAAATAAAGAATGAAATTATTGGATTTTGAGATATATTGAATTATTATGCTTCTTAAATCTCCTACTAAGCATAGCTTGCTGAGATATTATAAATATTTGAATATTTACAATATCTCAAATACAGAAAAGGAATATTGAAAACTCAAGACTCGAAGCTATTGATCAAGTTATTTCCATTAAGAAATATGTATTAAGAACTTTGTAATTTAGATTATGAAATTTTGGACAATGTATTGTAATAATACAGGGGCTGTGTATTGTGAACCACTAGATGAATCCTAATATTTAGTAAAAGTATGTTCCTTCAATAAAAATTTCACTTTGGTACAAAATTCTATATATGATATGTATGTTGAAGTGAGACTTGGATTTTACAAATCAATTTCAAAGAAAAAGTTTTTCCACTGTTTAGTTTTTTTAAAAAATCACTATTAAGGGCCCTTGTCTTTGCAAAACACTTGTAAAAATATGTTATAAAAACTCGGATCATCACAGGTACATCTTGTTATCTTTTTTTGTTCTTTGTATTCTAGTTTTTCCATAACTAATAATGAGGTCAAGATGTGAAAAAAGGAATGTAGACTAAGTTATATATATATATATATATATATATGTATGTATGTACCTTATCATCGTCATTAAGACCTTATCCTAATTAGGGGTCTGCCAAGTTATATATATTCACACTTATTTAGGTACACATCAAGCATGTCAAAAACAGAATGTAAAAATAAGTTATAAAAACTCGGATCATCACAGGTACATCTTGTTATCTTTTTTTGTTCTTTGTATTCTAGTTTTTCCATAACTAATAGTGAGGTCAAGATGTGAAAAAAGAAATGTAGACCAGGTTATGTGTGTGTGTGTGTGTGTGTGTACCTTATCATTGTCATTAAGACCTTATCCTAATTAGGGGTCGGCCAGGTGATATATATGCATTCACACTTATTTAGGTACACATCAAGCATGTGAAAAAAGGAATGTAGACCAAGTTATATAGATATATATATATATATATATCTCATTATCATCATCATTAAGACCTTATCCTAATTAGTGTTCTGCCAGGTTATATATATTCACACTTATCCTAATTAGGGGTCGGCCAAGTTATATATAGTAGGGCTTATTATACTAGTTCATCTGCTCTCCTAACCTTGTGACATTGTATGGAAAAGTCATATTAAAAGAGTGCAAGCAGCAGCAGCCAATAAATGGGGTTTTGCATCGCGTAATATATAAACTGCTGCTTATGAAGAGCTTCTAACCGTGGATGTCTAGCGCCAACGATGAAAGTGCAATTCCCTTAGTGCTAGATGTCCCTTTCTGATATGATCCTTAAACAGTAGATATCCAAAGTTAGGGGAGTTATATGAACAGTTTGCAAATATTAGGCAAATTTGATAATTTTGGCATATGAAAATTCTAGCACAAGAGACAGGGTAATGGGATTTTCACAGTAGTGGCATCATTGAATCTTGGTGATTTATTGGCACTAAGATGTTCAGGCTAGAAGAAATGAGATAAACGAGTCTGATTATCCAAAGGTGGCCCCCTCCATGAAAAAGTAAGGGATGCTCCTCCGAAAGTAAAATATGCACACAAATGACATGAGAATCACACAAAAGTATATATGAAAATAGAAATTTTAAAATTTTGTAGGGCCGCAATGGCTTACTTTTGCCCTAACTTAGCTCCATCCCTAGTGGACCCTGCCTTTAGTTTATTCAACTTGCTGATCTGATTTCTCTGAGTTTCTGTCTTGTATTTCAAAAATCACATCGGGTAGATGACCATCACATTTAAAAAAATCTACTTTGATCCCTTAAAATGGACGGCCAAGAGCTCTTTATATATGAACAACGGTGCAGGTTCAACGACTAGAAGTATCATTGTTTGAGAGGGTCGGACGAATAAGCTGATCAAATTGGACCCGACTGTCGTCTCGGATCCGGATCTAAACAGATTGGATACATTAAATCCGGTTTTTAAACAGATCAAACTGCTCATTCCATAAAGGATCTAGTTACGGATTTTGGATTTGTGAATAATTTAATGGTACAATAAAAGATTAATTTTAGAGTAAATGACACTGGGCTCCACTGCTGTTTGGGGTTTCAAAAAAACTCTAATACAACCTTAAATCACGCTAGAAAGACAACTCTTAGTTTGCAGACAAAGCGGATATAAATTAAATGCAAAATCAATGTTTTGGCAACCACCGACTTTTAAGTATTTTACGTCTACGTAAGGCAAGATATTGCCGCTACTCTCTGGCTTGACCCTAATGCGGTCCGACCATTTCGTTTAAGAAGGGAGTTACAAGTGTCTAATACAATCGGTTGTACATCATTGGTTCGAGTCGCCACTTTTACTTGCTTCGATAAAAATCAACGCTTCGATAAGGCTTCACAGATCAAGGTTCTAGGATCATCCCATCGCCGTAAAATTAAGTGCGCTGGTGCTGCCCTAGATTTGATCATGACCGAAACGCAAATGTGGGTCCGATAAAGGGCCTTTCATACAGCCAGTCTCAGCGGTCCACGACACATCGACCGACGTGCAGTGGTACAGTACCTAGCGGAACTAGTATGATGATGACTCAACTTTCAGGGCCCACAGGAGAGAATATAGCACAAGATCGAGACCATCGCCTTAGGGAAATTGCCTGAGCTTTGCATGAAGGAGCTGCAACAATCGATGATCCCATCCGTCCATCTATTGGTCCTGCTCTGAAATACGATTCTGGGATTCTAGCATCCTGAAAAAGAGAGTGAGTTTAATCGCTTTTATTACATGTTTCTGGCCCATTCCTTCGATGTCATAAAATGTATGCCTTTTAGAATGCTAGAGTCATCAAACCTAGCTATTTGAGCTATCAAGATCCAAAGTCCCAAATACTTAGATGAACGAGTGAGATCATCCAAAGTTTGGGCTGCACGATGTCAAGGGAGTGCCTGCAAGAAACGCGTCTTATAGAGCGTGCCCTCTTAACACCGGAGGGTGTAATCTCACGGTCTACTTTCAGTGTTTTTCCAAAACTAAAGAGCCCAATTTTACAGCCTTACTTCACGCGGTGACGTAGACAACCGCTGAAAAAATTCTTTTAAATTTGCAATTAATTGCTTAAACAAGATCGTAGAAGATCATCAAGGGGAATGATGGGATGTTGCGCGCACTGCAGCTGCTTTCTGTGGTGCACCCTACTTTTGCATGATGAGTCTCACACAAATCATTAATCTGATTTGCCCATCTGATTTCTATGCCGACCTCTAGATTACTGACCTAAAAAGAGAAAGGACTAGATGAGCTTAGAATATAAACTAAACAAACATTATTTTCTTCGCTGAACGGGACGGTGGAAACCTTGTTTGAAGAGCAGTCCACATTCAGCAAGCAAGAAGCACAATTTATTGGTATAATATTCATTCAATAACTTTGATGTTTGGCATACAAGTGAAGTGATGTGAAGGTAAAGAACTCAGATGGATGGGTCTGATCAACGATGTTTTAGGCCCATCATGCAGCTGTGATGTGTGCACCATCCCATCATTCCACGAATCGTAATGTCCACTCTAATTCAGAATCTCAGAGCTAGTCAGAAATCTCTTCTTCTTCTCTTCTCTGTCATTCGCCCTATCCAATCTCATAAGCAATTACTCAAGCGTAGACTAGATGATATTGGTGCCTAACCCTATCCAATGTCCTAAGCAAGCATTTAATCACTCTTAATGGCATATGAATCTACCTGCCCACAAAATAACCTCACACGTTAGATTTTACTACAAAATAGGTCTTTATTTGGAGAGAGAGAGAGAGAGAGAGAGAGAGAGAGAGAGAGAGAGAGAGAGAGAGAGAGAGAGAGAATATTTAGTTTGGGACTACAGATGGAGTTACTTCATTCTGCATTTACCTGCAATTAGATACATGTGAACTCTCATTACACTTAGCCTTTCAAAGCACCCAATTTAATTGGAATTTTAATGATTGAACGTGATGTTATGATCACAAGAGATTAACAAAGATGCTAAAAGCCGAAAGCCTGCAGTTGGTTGAACTCCTCTCCTCGTTAGGTTTGGCGGACGTTCAAGGTGGCACTTCCCCTGGAGGGAGATTTCAGGTATATTAAAGAATTAGAATAATATGTTTATCGGTAGTTTGGTTTGTAATTTTTTTAAATAAAAAATTGCTAAAAGATGGGCCGTTCTCATCAATATTAGGGTTGCTATTACGTAATAAAATGGACGGTTGTGATCACATATTATTCTAAGACAAGCCAAAGGCTTACATTATCTGCAACTACTTTCCAAAAGGTCGTTAGTACCAAGGGAATTTCTTGTTGTGTCAACCAAAGATGGAAAACCTAGTTTCCTCCCTTTAAACCTCCCAAATACGCAACTCCTAGATCAACCCACACATAATATTAATACATCCTTCCTCCTCACAATGAACTTGACAATCTGCCCGTTATGAACTAATTCGGGCCATGTAAGATATGGATTACTCGTCTAGCTCTTCGACACTACGAAGACCGATATATTTTTAACTCCTGCAAACTCGTCTGCATCTCAACCGTCGGCAACCTAATAAGACAGCTCTATTATGGCGATCCAACGAAATCGATGTCAGGGATCTTATCCGATGTTAATTACACAAGCCCATGCCTTTTTCTCTCTGGGACCTTTGTTGGCTTTCTTGTTTGCAGATGGCTAGTAGACAGGCCCAAAAGAAAGAGTGTCTATGGGATTACTCTAGTAATCGTAGTCGGCTGGGCACTTGCATTAGGGTTTCGGCAAGGATCCATCCGTAATAGGGTAATGAAATGGCTTTGTTTCTTCCGGTTCTGGCTCGGATATGGAATCGGCAAGGATTACCCGCTTTCTGCTGTGATCATGTCGGATTAGGAGGGCCCGAACTAGTCACGACTCACAAGTATGTATTTTATTATCAATGCTAATCAATATGTAAAGTAATGGCAATGCAACATGTCGAAGATAAACTTTTTATCAATTGTAATCCCTTTAATGTGACAAAGGTGCAAAACCTCTTGCAAAGCAAATTAGGCCACAAAACTAAGAAAAGGGTGGAGTGGTTAGGAGAAGTCGACGCCACCCCAGAACATATTTTTAGAATATCTAAGCCATTCATTTTATTTGGCGTACAAGAATTAGCCAGCTTTAAATTATTTGATTGATTGTTGATAATATCCACGTGCTCCATTTTTCTCGTTGGTTCAATTGTTTTGACTTACTAAAGGGACTAAAGAGATATCAATTATATATATATGGAGTGGGGCCTATGCATTTGATGATCCAATAGGCTCTTCCTTCGGGTCCAAAAGAAAGAGTGTCTATGGGATTACTCTAGTAATCGTAGTCGGCTGAGCACTTGCATTAGGGTTTCGGCAAGGATCCATCTGTAATAGGGTAATGAAATGGCTTTGTTTCTTCCGGTTCTGGCTCGGATATGGAATCGGCAAGGATTACCCGCTTTCTGCTCTGATCATGTCGGATTAGGAGGGCACGAACTAGTCACGACTCACAAGTATGTATTTTATTATCAATGCTAATCACAAAGTTGCAAAACCTCTTGCAAAGCAAATTAGGCCACAAAACTAAGAAAAGGGTGGAGTGGTTAGAGAAGTCGACGCCACCCCAGAACATATTTTTGGAATATCTAAGCCATTCATCTTATTTAGCGTACAAGAATTAGCTCGCTTTAAATTCTTTGATTGATTGTTGATAATATCCTTCTAGAAAGTCTTCTTTTGTTTAAAGCTTTGATTGGAAAAGAATAGTAGCAAATGAAACACATCTCTTTTGTTTAAAGTCTTCTTTTGTTTAAGCTTCGGAATATTAGCTTAGTTCAGACTTCATGTTATGATCTTTTCAACTGAGAAATGATAACCTGACCGTTGCCATCTTGACGCACGTCCAGGATGAGCATAAAATACACACCAGCAGTGTCTTCTTAGCACATCTCTTTGGATTTGCTATGACCAAAAATGATGGGAATGATCCACATGCTCCATTTTTCTCTTTGGTCCAATTGTTTTGACTTACTAAAGGGACTAAAGAGATATCAATTATATATATATGGAGTGAGGCCTAGGCATTTGATGATCCAATAGGCTCCTCCTTCGGGTCTAAATCTACGTTAGGGCGTGTATGAAAAGGCTCCATCGGAAGATCCCAGCCACTATTAATCTTTAGTAGAAAATAGAAGGCATATAGAAGGGTTAAAAATTTAGTATATCATTGCTGCAACTGGAAGGAAAGCCTTGGCGCAACAGTAGAGTTGTCATCCTGTGACCTTAAGTTCATGGGTTCAAGGCACGCAAACAATCTCTTGCAAAATATAAGATAAGGCTACATATTATTGACTCTTGTAATCCGTCCTTCCCTAAATCCCGAATATGCTGGAGCTTCGTGCACATGGGCTACCTTTTATCATTGACGCAGCCAGAAGATAAAAGTGTTCAGTTGTCCAAGCACGACGAAACTTATTCTTCTCTGAACTTTCTTCTATCCGATCCGATACACCTGTGCATATTACACGGACAAGCACCGGATAAGAACTCCATAAATAGATCGACCAACGCAGCCATAAGGAATACCATCACAAGCTCAAATCTATTTCTTCTCTTTTAGTCTTCTATCCCTAGTTTCCTCCTTTTTGTTGTCTCCTGAAATGGATACTTTTACAGCCGGGCTTGGAACGAGGCATCTGACCCAAGGCGTAACAGGCACTGGCACTGGCCGAGCCTGCCTCACCAGACTGCCCCACATGAGCGTATGCCGCAGTTGGTGGCGCCAAGGCATTCGGAGCATGTGCCGACCAAGCATGAACATGCCAAACTCCGCATTTGCCTCGGCCAAGCCCTCGCCGAGGCCGAGAAAGTGTCAAATCCCGACTCCCTTGTTTCGTCTCTGAATTGTAGTCATTTGGAAGTCAACTTGCACCAAGCACGGGTGTTCCATGTAAGCTTGAAATAGAGGTGGAAGTGAAATCCTCTGCAAATAAGTTCTAGGCATGTGTCAGGAGTTCTGCTTCCTTGTTTCCTAAGATCCTCCCAGGGGTACACAAGAGCATTCAGATACTTGAAGGAGATGGCAAGAGAGTTGGAAGCATCGTCCACTTCCAATTCCAAGAACGTAAAACAGAAACCAGTCCCTAGCTAGTTCACTGCACAAACACAGCCACATTTTAATCGATGAGTCGATCGGCAAGGCTTATATAATGCGATTTATTCTATTATGCTGGATTAAAGAAAACATATCTTTGGGTAGAATCTGGCATAATCACATAAACCGGACTGCATTAGTGTTGCTAGAACTGAGGCTATATCTTAGGGTGGAGTTCTCCGCATTTCAATCAATAGGGAAGCGATCTCATGGATGCCCAAAATTTCACTTGCAAAATATGCCTATGTGAATTCTTAAAAATAAAATAAAAATAAAAATAAAACTGCATCAACTCTTTTGGTTGCTCATTTTCCATGTTAAACACTATACGTAATGCCACAATGCTGTAGTTTTGCATTTGATTTATCACATCTATTGATTTAGAGGGATAAATATCGTAACTTCCGTCAAAGAGAGGATCGAGATAGTAGACGAAGCTAACAAATCCAAAACAAACAGTGTGATTGATGGCGATAGCGCTCTTACTGCTTTGTACAAGGATCTCAAGACCAATATGCAGATTGTCCCAGAGGACAAGGGTTCATTGGTAAAATGGTCTGCTAATTTTGATAAGGCAAATTAAAATGTTCCTGACCCAGTTATCCTCCATGAATTTGTAGCCAAGACCTTAAATGCTATGGACGCCTTTCTCCTCAGAGCCTAAAGAAAAGCTGGCTCCTATTTGTATTTGTTAGTACGTATCTCAAGCTTCCTTTTTTCTTTTGTCCCCTAATGGAACTATGTGAATAAAGTTCTGGAAGATTTTATATGGATCATGATTGATCAATCTTGTAATTGTCCTGTATGCTTACTGTCACCCCAATCTAGGTTTCCATTGAATAATAAGTGGTGGATTTGGGTTTTCCAATTGTTCCCTTTACATATTAACTACGTCAATGGCGGATATGTTTCCATCTAGCCTGTACAGCGTATGCACCTGTCTCAAACAGGGACCAGCAAAGAATGGAATCTGGTCCGCATTGCAATTTAGCTACATATACACTGAGCTGACACTTGCGACCCCCATTTGATCTCAGCCTTGATGATGATTTCAATATGATCTCCAAATTTATATGATGGTTTCTCAACCAATAGTGAGATGGCCAAAAGTCCAATTACCGCCCATGTTGTGTGCCATAAAATTTTGGCACATAACGGAAGCATCCCCACAAAGAATTTGTAATGCATGGACCTGTGAGATAGCCAAAAGTCCAATTACGGCCCATGTTGTGTGCCATAAAGGTCCATGTTTTGGCACATAATGGAAGCATCCCCACAAAGAATTTGTAATGCATGGACCTGTGAAATCTCGGAACGACTAGATGGACATGTGGTGCTCATACTGTCAAAAGCTATCCTGTCCATCTTACATCTTAGAGAGAGAGAGAGAGAGAGAGAGAGAGAGAGAGAGAGAGAGAGAGAGAGAGAGAGAGAGAGAGAGAGAGAGATTACTATAACTTATGCTAGACTAATTCATAAAGAAGAGGTAAAATCAACGTGGTAATAATCAAATTAACGGACCGGTGAAAGATCTGCCAAGAGGAACAGCCCACATAAAAGAAAGATCCCTAACAGGCCCTCCTTTTAAGCTTTTAGTACTAAATGGCTATCCCAGCTTTTATGCACACAGCAATTCTACAGGACAACGAGCAGATCCTTGCTTTCTAACTGGTGAAAGTGTATAGTTCATTAAGACAAACAGACCAAATGCCAACGGCTTGAAATCTATGTTTTAGCCAGGGAATCGGAGATGGAGGGGAACTGGATTATGAGCCTTTGGAGGCTAATCCCACACCGAGAACGCACTCGTCGAATTCATCCATTTCTCAGTTATAGTAGGATAATGGCGATTTATAACATCTCGAAGGCTCTCTGTTGTGTTCACCCACTCAAGTCCCTTCTTCGTGTATGTTTCTTCATTGAAATCGCTAGTAAAGAAATGATCAGACTCTAATCTCCTGTGAAAAACAGTTGAATCATGTGTTATACACTATAGTTGTGTGTATCATTTAACTTATAAAATATTTGCATCGAGATATATTACCTGGTCGCCATGACGATAAATATGAAGAATGCCGTCTCGCCGATGGCAAAACCCTTTATCTTCTTCTCGGCCATGAGACCTACAAGTAAATCGAGCTTCTCAACATCATCACCGTACACTTCATGGAGGACCTTAATGGCTTTTGCATCGTCCGTTAGATCTTCCCATTTGGAGATTGGGATCATAAGCAGGCTTCTTCGGAACTCATTGTATCGAGCAACACTCCTTTCCCTATCTCTATAGACTGGATCCATCAAAGAAAGATTGAATGTTACGTGCAGGATTCAATGTATCGGTTGCACACAAAACTAACCTTAATTTATGGGATGCGGGTGTGTTCATAAGAAATTACCTTCAAGAGCAGCCAAGTCTACGTGATCTTTTCTCTCGCTTCCTTCTACATTCTGGACAATTAGGTCCCTGAGCCATAGGGGATAGTTCCACAGCTCAAGAGCTCCACTTGCCTGGTGTCCCATTGATACCAAATGCTTGGTAAATCCAATTCCAGACAAGGTCTTTTCTCCTCTAAGACTTATCAGATCTTTCATGGGAACCCTGATTTTTTTCCATAACAGATAATCAGAACCGTCTACGTCACAATAAATGTACTAAGACTAAGATGATGCAATATCAGTGAAATGGTAAATGACTTGGTCTGATAGTCAATGGCATTTTCAATGTTTAATGGTCTAGGCCCCCCATTAAACACCAAGTGAATTGTCTACTGTCAAATGTTACACAAAATAATGCGCAAGGGCCCATGAAGAAGTTGCAATTTCTCGGACAATTAGAGAGAGAGAGAGAGAGAGAGAGAGAGAGAGAGAGAGAGAGAGAGAGAGAGAGAGAGAGAGAGAGAGAGAGAGAGAGAGAGAGAGAGAGAGAGAGAGTACTCTTCAAGCAATGGTGGAGACTTGTTTGGGCCCGGGGCAACGTCGGGGTCTCGGAGCTGAAGATTATCAGGAAGAAGTGAATGCATTCTGTAAACACTGGTGAACTCTTCAGTAAGTGAATAAGGAACCCCATGGGTTTCCGGCTTCTTCAAGCCCACCAGCCCTCCCAAAGCAGGACCACCTACGTGCCCAAATGCATCTTTGAATTTCTTTCCCAACAACCCATACCTGGGAAATGCTAAAAACATTAGTTGTGGAAGTGGACAAACAAAACATGTCAAGATCAAGGGTACGAATAAAGCAGGATTTTATCACTACCAAGATGGATTAGTAGTGATGAGCATTTCATTTACCGCTTCCGTGTATGCGCTCTAATCACCTACCAATTTGCGCGCATGCCGGCAAGCAATGTATCGGTCTTCAGCAGCTCAACAGTCCAATCAATGGAATGGATTTTTGCGATCACGGCCGATGTGACGAGTCTTGCGAGTCGGTACAGCTCTTCATCATTCAACTGTCGGTATTCTTTCTACATGGAAGGAAAGCAAGGTATAAGAACAGATTGTACTAGGGACTTAATTCTGATCAATGTTATGAGCACAATCTAACGGCAATGATTCATCTAGTGTCTTATACCAGAGGGTTATTCCTCTATGTGTCATCACTAGACTAATCTTTTGGATCTTGGATGGTTAATTATGAAGGATTAGTCTTATTAAGAATAACAAATTGTGGACTAAACGTGGTACCTTGAGAAGATGACAAATAGCGTTATGCTCCTTGATGAAGAGAGCTTGCAAAAGAGAAACTCCAGCCCAGCTGTTTCGAGCATCTCCGGTTATAGCAATTCCATCTTCATCATGAAGAAGAAGTCCATCAGATCCAATCTTTAACATCCCGTCTTTGAAGGTCCTCACTTTCCCCAATTTTGCAGCATTGCTCCCATATATGGCACTCCCATCCCTTCAGTTTCATCATCATAATCATCATTAGTGAGTTCGGATCGTACGTCGTCCTCGAACGCTATGTAGAACAAGGTACACTAATCATCAATTACCTTAGCGTAATAATGATAACAATAAAGACGTAATATTCTCAACCCTTGCTTGCATAATGAAACTCTTTTTTCTTTATAAAAATATGGGTGGTTAATATATATTTTTCATAAATTATAAATATAATCTTGATTTTCAACTTTACCAAATCCTATACAAATTAGTCATTTCTAGATTTTTTATAAGGTAGGTAAAACATTATTCATTTGACTCCAGCATTTCTGCTGCCAAGTGTACGTTCAGATCATGGAATAATCTGAAAGGCCGGATAGTGTCATAGAGGTCTTACCAACAAGGAGTCCGAATGTTCAAGTGTCCAGTTTTGATCTCATAGATACCGGTTCGAAACTCCTTAGTTTTGTAGAATTTGAACGATTTCAGTGGGCACTCGCTGGCCATTGAACTAGGTGCAACCAGTTCAACCTGCAAAAGATAAATTAAGAAACAGCAAATAAGATGCCGGTACGTAGTTAAGGAGTAACTGAATTAGCACTCCTATTAATCTACAAGCAATACAAGATCATCTCTCGTATGCTGTTCCCTTTTTATTTTTACCTGTTTGGTGTCCTCAAGGTGGTCAATCCAGTCATGTATCATGAACTGAATCCAAGAAGCGGCTATCATGTTGAATTGCTTGCCAGTGTCTATCAGGCTTTTCCTTGCTAGAAGTTTCGTGGCCACCACCATTGGATCTGGTTTCATCAGCTAAACCAAGCCATTCAAAATTATTGTTAGTGAACCTTTAGACATATTTACAGCCCCCAAAAAGTGGATGAACCAGTTTTATACGATATAGATCAGATCACTGTATGTATAATGAATTAGCTTTTTCAGTCCAAGTTAGGAGGTAAAATCCTCAGTTAATTTCTGGTACCCAAGGAGAGCAAGTAGTACCTTGTCCTTCTGTTCCGCAGGAGGCATGTTTCTTCCAAAAAAAGTGTCCTGGACAACAGAAGTGTAGCCGGATCGATCGTTATATCTCCCATCAGCTGTTCTATACGGATAATCTACAGGGTAGAACCGAACTTCAACTGGAGTATCGCCAACATTGATTAAATTGTATTGTTGATGAAGATGACGGCGGATCGCAAGATAAGCTAGACCCCAGAACACAGGTAAACGGTGCCATATCTGTAACTTATCAACATAATGTATCATCTGCAAAATCAACAACTAGAGAAGTTTAGAAACTTTTAAGAGTGGCCAACAACTCTGAAACACAAGAACTAACTAGAAGAGTTTTTGTGAAAATTATATGGTTTACGAGGAACAGAAGCCTGTCAATGAATGTCATCTGTGGAAGAACTCCCCGCAAGTGTGGATGAACGAAGTGGAGAAAAGGCAGAAGGAAGAGGGACTTGATGTATTCCAAAGAGAAAGCCATGCTTGTTTGGTCTCTAGACCATTCGATGAAGGCTCAAATATATATTGAGTTGTACTAGAGTTTGAAAAAGTAGTGGTAATGAGATGAAAGGGCCTGATGCAATGAAGACGATGTAGACTGATCATCATTATCATCAAGACCTTATCCCAATTAGGGATCGGCTACATGAATCTTATTCCTCCGTTCTTCCTTATTAAGTATAATGGCTTCATTTAGTCCCAAAATTTTTAAATCTTTTCTCACCACATATATTCACGTTCTTTTGGCCTTCCCCTTGCCATTTTAGAACCTTCTACTTGTATTGCCTCACTCCTTCTAACTGATGCCGTTGTTGGTCTCTTTTAAACATGTCCAAACCATATAAGTCTAATCTTCCTCATCTTATTATCTATTGGTGCTACTCTTAAATTTCCTCTAATATTTTTATTTCTAATTCTATCATTTCTTGTCTTACCCTTATGATGGTTGGACTAACCTAACATCTTAAAAACTGTGACTTTGTAGTCGAAGGTAGTCATTTGTTCATTCTGTCTCCTATGGTCACTACTTTTCATATGCTACAGCGTTGATATGCACGCAAAACTAGAGCACCAATGTTAGATGAACGGTTCCAGCCATCAAAAGATGGGTGCACTAGTACAAGAAAAAGCAAGCTACAAAAGTAGAGCTAAAAAAGCTATAACAGCTACACGACCTATGGAGGCTATAAGTGTTTAGCCGCTATATGTCATTGTAGATTAAGGGCTAACTAAGGGTGCAAAATTGACATGATTGTAGCCATTGTAGGCTAGATAAACTTGTAGGTGTAACACTTTTTCTAGCCGCTAGAGATACTTGTTTTGAAAAAAAAAAAAATTTTGTCATAATGCAGACAACGAATTAAATACAATGCCCCACTTTTGCATGAAGCATCACACCTTTGGATCATCCAAACCAATCATATGATTGCTCCTACTTTATAGATCTAGTAGATCACAAATTACAATGATTGCACAAGTTCTAAAATAGAGCAACAATCCCAAATTTCATCTATGAGTTATCGAATCTAAACAGGATCATATGATCTTAGAATCAACCAAATGATTGCCTGCAAATGCAAAAGTAGAGCACCATATGGGGTTGTTACCTGTTATGTTATTCCTAACAAATAGAACTAAAAACAAGCAAAGCAAATGGTCAACCACTTGGGTTGAGGACTAATAGCATCTGAAATATATATTTGAAGCATCTAAAAGCATCTTAATGATCAAACAAAAAATATTAGAAACATATATACCATGATGTTTTTTTAAAACTTTATACAGGCTAGAATTTCTCCTCATATATGGTGATCTTTTTAAAAAATAAATAAGTTTATTAATAGCCCTTGTTAAACCTACAATTTAATTACTTCACAATAGCAATATAAAATAACAAATCATCTTTGCAGAACTTACATATAATTTATACAAGTTCATATAGCTTCTAATAATATCTAGATTTTGGAACCATAGTTTTCATTAGATGGCTATGAAAAGTTAAGAATGACACCTAGTCCAATGAGATTTTTCAAAAAAGTTGAGAGATAACTTTTGAGATTTTGATGGACTTGATGCATCATCTCTTTGAACAATTCCCGAGGGTTCATTCCAACTAGTGCTGAAGACCCATATTAAAATCATACATCTGCACAACACGAACAAGAACTTCACGTACTCAAAATCAAAATTGTAAAGTACTATTCAAGCATATTAGATGTTAAATCTCCCAATAATATATTAAAAAATAGTTCTAGATATTTTACCAAGCAAAGACTTGTTTCAAAATTTCATCTACATTTTCACCTAAGCAATAACAAAATTAGTTCAATGGATCCATTTAAAAACCTAAGCAATTAACTTACCCTATATCAGGAATACGACCAAAGCGAAACCAGTAATATGTAATATTAATAAAATCAATTATTTATAAGTGATACAACTGAATGTTTAATGTAAAGTGAGTGAGGAAAACTAATAAGCAAACGGTGCTAACCCTACCAATTGGAGCATCAATAATTGTTACTATCTAGTATATGGTTCTTCAACTCCATTTAACTCAACATTCTCTACATCAAGAATTACTCTCCATGATTTTCTTGGTGACAATTATGAATAGTGCAAGGGAATCTAAATATCTATATGCAAGCTCACTATTGTTAATTGCGATTTAGTTATCTTGATATGGATTTTAAGTTTAGGATGGTTCTTATTGCTATTCTAAAGCGATCATATAATATTGGTCCTGGCTAAAGCACAAAAGCTTCTATAGAAATCAAAGAGTGGCTCCAGCTAGAGCACAGTAGCCACCATACAAATCTAAGAGCAGCTCAAGCTTCCGTAAGGAGGCGTCTTCATGCAAAAATGGGGCGCCCCATGGAAACTTGTCATGCTACTGCGCTGGAGATAGCATTCTTCATCGTACAAAGCTAGACCAGTTATATGAATGAGTTAAATCATGCAAAAGTGGCCGGGCTCCAAATTAAGTGGTTTTCAAACGCTCTCACATGGAGAGTACATTTAGCATTCCTCCTAACACTTTAATAGGAAGATATTTTCCATTTCCCACTTTAAATGGAGGATACCTTCTTCGTAGAGCTGGCAAAATGGATCAGCACATCAAATGCCATCTTATCCTTGCTGATCTAAATATAAACAGATTAGAGATATTAAATTTGTACAAATAGAAGATACATACATACATACATACATACATACATACATACATACATACATACATACATACATACATACATACATGTATGTATGTATGTATGTATGTATGTATGTATGTATGTATGTATGTATGTTCAAATTCATATCCAAGATGCCATGGATGATAAATTTACGGATAAATGGCAGATAAAAAGAAATGACCAATGACATTTTTAGAAAAAAGGGAAAAAGAAAGAAAAAGAAAGAGTTCTAGGAAGATTAAATGCTCGTGAGCTTCTAAAAGAGTAGAGTGTGTTTCTAGATTTTGATTTTGAAAGATCTAAGCCATTTATGATGTTTGTGTATAGAAAATTAGGCAACCCATGAGAAATCAATGCATTTGGATGATCTGAACCACTTATTTTGTGTCTTTGAAAAACCAATGATTCCAATTTTGAACTCAAAGAAACATAAGCTAATATTTCCCAAAGGGCATGAAATTTGGCCTATCTAAGCCATTCCAGACATGATGAACAACTTAAACTTTATGTTTGTTCTTACTCAATTCATAATTCATTTCGTTCTATTTTCATCCAAATGTGAGGGTTCCTTTCTAATTGTATGATACCTAATTGCTTATCTTCCACTATTTTTTTTACAAGCATAGATTTCCTCTCTAACTATATAATACCCATCTTTTGCAATTTCTTTTTGGTACGAGTACTGCATACAATGTGAAATGCACGTGCGCGAGCACACACACGCACACTTCCTTAGAACTAGTACACATCCCCTAATGAAATTTCTTTTCTATTTTAAGAAGAGTGCTACACAAATGGAATGGAGACAAGAGTGGGAGGCCTCAAGTGCCAACAAGCATACGGCAAGGCATTGAGCTATCTTTGGACATATTGACTCCCTGAGTCATGGTAGGGGCACACACTCAAGAGCATGTGTCATGAAGAAGTCCATCCTCTTTTTCTTTCATTTTCCTTCTTGTTTATGTATGGTGAAATAGAGCTAAGCTATTCATCATGTCTGGAATGACTTGCATAGGAATTTTTCTCCTTCCCCTAACATGAAGGTTCCTCTAACTCTTATTCTACTTATAGGGGATTATATTGATGATATGTTTATTTATAAGGATTATTTTTTCCCTTTGTAATGCACTTTCTACCATTAAAAATGTAGGCAAAATCTTTCAAAAGCAAGGTATTCTTAGGGGGATCCAAAGAATTCTTTCAATTAAATTTCAAAGACCGTTAGACCAAAATCCTAAAGTAGAATTGATTTATGTGCTGCAAATAACTATACAATAGTAATAACTTATTCACTTTTAGTTGATATTTCCCTTTCCTTTGAAATTTCTCTCTCAACTAATTACTTATAGACAAATATCCTTGTTTTTTCTGTTCACATTATTTTTCTACAGGCCACAAATTGACTTCTAAAATTAATTTGGTGGAGGTGAATGGCTTATTTGTAGTTTGAAAGGTGAACAAGGTGATAGTACACTTCAAATTTAGAAATAGATACAATTTGTTTGAATTTTTAATCCATTAGTAAAAGCCTGTGGAGTTATGCCCAAGCTTTTAACCTATTGCACTTGAGAACTTTATTTGAAGCTTAGGAAGTTTAAGATGCTTGTAGAGGCTTATGTGAGCTTTTCAATTATTTTCCCTTATTTATATTCTTTCTTTTGTCTTAAAAAGTCTATTATGGATCAATTTAATCATATCCATTATTTTGTTTTTATGTTTTAGGATTTTGGGACATGTATTTGTGTCATTAGTCAAGTGGAGCTTGTTGTCATAGAGATCCTCTCTCTCTCTCTCTCTCTCTCTCTCTCTCTCTCTCTCTCTCTCTCTCTCTCTCTCTCTCTCTCTTTCTCTCTCTCTCTCTCTCTCTCTCTCTCTATATATATATATATATATATATATATGTTTTGCTTGTATTTGAAGTTTGATTATATAAACTAGTAGTGTACATGTTTTACTACCCTAATTCGAAGGCTTCATTTTACTTTGCAGATTACTATGATTTGAATCTAATGTTTCTTAATGTTTTAATTTTCAATTAAGATTAGTATTTTATATGAAGTAGATATCTATCAACTGAATGTGAGGTTTCCTAAAATTGTATATCGTTATCAATTGGAAAGTAGCATCTTAGTGATGGTTTATACTTACACGTTTACCTTATTGTAGGCGTTCTTTGCCTAAAAAGTGTAGTTGTATTGCTTCATAACTTTGTCTGAAGTTTCAAAGGATAAGATATTTTTAGAGGCTTGGGTGGAGGTTGGAAGTTCTGTTCCCTTGTACTCTTTATTTTGTCTCAAATTTCTCTTATAGATGATTTTGATTATGTCCATGATTTTGTTTTTAGGTTTAGGATATAGGAACACATCTTTGTCATCAATCAAGTGGATCTTGCTTTTGATTCATTTGTGTGGAAGAGTTAAAGACACTAGTTTTTCATTGTGTTGCATTTGCTCATACATTATATCCATTAAATAAATTCATAGGTAACTGATTTAATTATATATACTCTATTTTTATATCCTTTAGCTATTTCAAGTATTCGCAATGAGGGTTAATAAAAAATCACTTGTACTTTTGGTGTTGCCTTTCTAAAACATCTATAAAAAGCTCCATGTTCATGAATGAATATACTCAAATGCAATAGACTTAACTGTGATATTTAGCCTTATCATGCACATTTGAATAGATCATTTTCAATATAAACACTTCTTTGTTGAAACTAGTTTTTCCTGAGGTATATAATTATGAATCGGAAAGTTGCATGTTAACGATGGTTTATCATCAATTAAGTATAGCTTGATTTTGATTCATTTGTGTGGAAGAGGTAAAGACACTAATTTTTCATTCTATTACGTGCTCTTGCATTATATTCATAATATGTTTAGATAATAAATCAATAGATAATTGTTTTAATTCTCTATGCTCCATTTCTATATGCTTCAGCCATTTCGAGTTCTTCTAATAAGGGGTAACTAAAAACCACTAATGCTTTTGGTGTTGTTTAACTAAAACATATATATAAAGCTCCATATTCATGAATGAACACTCAAATGTAACACCACTTGTCTTACATGTTTCTTCATTTTTATTCTATTTTTTAATCGATTCCTTTATGAGTTTACAAGGCTTTCTATCTTATTTGAAAATTTGTTTTACCATTTCTACTAGGCTTATAAGTAGAGGAACCTTACGCAATGGTAGAGTTGTTGCCTTGTGACTTGGAGGTCATGGGTTCAAAGCTTGGAAACAGCCTCTTATAAAAATGCAAGGTAAAGCTGTGTACTATAGACCCTTTAAGGTCCACCCCTTCCCTAGACCTCTCATATATGGGAGCTTTGTGCACCAGGCTGCTAGTTATTTCTAGTGGGCTTACATAGTTTTGTATTGGTTGGGTTACTTTCAGTTCATACATTCTCTTTCCTTTGTTTAACATACTTCTTGTTGATTTTTGGATTAAGTGATCGTAGATAGGTTGATATGGTAACTTTCCTAGATAAAATTCAACAAGTGGATTGTTAATTCTAGAATGGAAAAGTGAAAATGACTTTATGCACTGAGGCTGCCCTTTTAGAATTGAAAGTGCAGTAACTGAGAATTCAACTTGCAAGAGCTGTCTATAATGATGCAGATATATACCTTGTTCAAGATCCTTTCAGTGGATGCACATACGGCTGCCTTCTTTTATAGCATTAATGGCATTTGAGCTGAACTTGAAGAGGGAGATCCAGGTTCAATTTGCATTTCTGTTTATTGTTTAGTGACGGAGATTGTCGAGGATCGATCACTGCAACCATTAGAAATCCTTTTGTACAGGCCCAATGTGCTCCTTCCAAGCAAAGAAAATGTGTCAATGCTCAAGTGTGTCAGCACAAAATTACTGCATGTTCAGTTCGAATTTACGAACCCCCATTTTTGTGAAATTAATTACCAAAGTAAAAACAGATGCTATTTTTCATGTGTAAAATAGACTCGTAAAAATGAGAATAATATCCAAAAGGTAAACGCGGTTGTCTGAATGCCTCAAAACCACGAGCGCTAGCTTAGACTTCACACGCCACCAGTAGATGACCTTTGCTTGACTCCTATCTGTTTTCCTTACTCAAAGCTCACGGGATGCACTCCATCGTGGGCTTGACGTGGAACTTTCTGCTTTTCATGTGTTCTATTTTGTATTTTTCTTCTTGTAACCAGATTGTGTCTGTTGCCATTGAGCGAGTTGACTAAGTTCCGGAGATATTTATATAGGGAGAGAGAGAGAGAGAGAGAGAGAGAGAGAGAGAGAGAGAGAGAGAGAGAGAGAGAGAGAGAGAGAGAGAGAGAGAGAGAGAGAGAGGATTATTCAGCTCTACTAGACTGGATCTGGAGAAAGGATGGATTAACCAGCTCTACTATGCCGTGATCTACGGGAGAGGAGAGATTACTCAACTGTACTACCGTGGATCTCCTTTTTGCGGATATGTATCCATCTCCTCCATCTGCTATCAAAATAGAGATCTACCAAGACAAATCTCCCTCCAGGCCCTACTCTCCCAGTTGTCGGAACCCTGTACAAACTCGATAACAGAACTAGCGACTAAACGGTCACTCGCACTGCTAGCAAAGATTTATGGCCCAATAATGAATCTCAAACTCAGTAGCCCAACAACAGTAGTATCTTTGTCCTATGTTAGAGATATAACTATTGTTGGTCCACTTCCTATCAGTTTAAGCTTTTAGATTGAATGGTAAACCAACATAAGCCTCATTGCCCAAGAGGTCATTAGTTCAAATTTTGAGACCAATCATTCATTAAATTTATGCCAAGGGATCAAAAATAGCCTTCTGCATCACTTCCTATCAGCTTCAGCTTTTCGGTCGAATAGTAAATCAACACTCTGCAAATGTAGCAAAAAAGGTTCTGCAACAGAAAGACCATGCCTGATCGAGCCAAAGAGTAATAGAAGCGGTTCGTATACATAACCACGAGCAGCATCAACCGTATGGTCACCTGTAAATTCTCATTGGCTAATCGTCAGAATCATAAGTAACAACCATATTTCACCACTCAAAGGCACGAATCACCAAAGCTTTAGACGCCAGAAAGTGCCAGACCTTGTCGCCTACATGGCCAAGAATAGGAAGGAGTAGCTGTGGATATCGGAAAAGCAGCTAGTACTCTGTACGCTTAATTTATTATCAAGTACTCTATTTTCTATATATTTCGTTCATCTTGACTCTGAATCTGCACAGGAGTTCAAGGATCTAATATGGGGAATAATGTAGAGGCTGGAAAGCCCATTCTTGGGAACTATTGCTAGCTAATCGATTAGGCCACTAGATCTGCAAGGCATAAGGCATTGTATGGCAGTTCATTTCAAGAAACTGGATGCGGTTTTTGAAAGATTTGCTGCTAGAGCAGCATCTGATTCTTCAAGGATGAATGACATTTTTAATGTGAAGCTCGGTAGCAAGGAAGATAATGACCCCGAGTTTGAAATGCAGACTGTATTTGTGGCACGCCTCTCAATCCGTTAAGATTTACTTCTTTAAGAAATAAAAATGGGAAATGATCTGGTGATACTGTTTTGTTCTTATTTAATTGAGTTAGATCTCGACCATAATTAGGAGATTTTATGTGGATGGTCCTTATATTTCATTTGAAAACTATGATCAAGCGGGCTGCCTATAGATTGATTACAAAAGCCCAAAGCCGTATGTCTCTTAGGCAATGATAGAAAAAGTATTTCTTTTTTGCTGTTTGTTATAATGAATGATGTAATGGAGCTAGGCTGCGTCCTCCATGGATTTTAGAGCCACCAGATAAGAAAGTATCAAGTTTTGCCACTATCGCTACTTCCACTTTTTCTTTTGTCTTGTTACTTTTCCTTGGTTTTTTCAACAGAAATTCCTGATTTAGGTATCACTGCCTACATATGGAAAGAGGACCACCAGTACCCAGCAAGTGTTAGCAGTAGTCATCATCTTCTTTCTCTTCTTTTATTTTTCCTTATAGATTTGAATTCATACTTGGTTCCAGAGGAATAAATTCCTATATGTTATTCCCACACCTCTTTCTGACATGCAGTAACGTATGAAGAGTGCATGGAGAAATGGAAATGGTTACTAGTCGTGAGGTACTCCGTCAGTTCACATAATGGGTTTTTCCTATTATTGATCCTGGACGTTCATCTGATTTATTTGAATTCGACATGTAGCAGCCTAAAAACCAATAACCATGCCTATCAGACAATTCTACCATAATTCAGACAAATGGGAGAATAGTCCAACCCAAGTGACTTTGGCTCTCGTAGATATCCATAGCTGGAAAGACCAAATGACCGGACCAAGGATGCCGGGGCGCATACTGAAAGGTAAGGCATGGCACGACACTAGCTTACCATGTGATTGCTCCTCTTTCTTAAGAACTAAGAAAGAGGTTGTCAACATCAAAACAACAGCTCCTAGTCGAAAGCGTAAGATTTCTAGGTAAAAAATTATATAAATGGAGCCAGATTTATTGACATGTAACCCTCATAATAATATGATGTAGCACACCAGAAGTAGACCAGCAACGAATTGCGGTCTAAACTTCCCAAGCTCTTTTCTTACGAATGCTCGGGAAGCGAGAAAGTTCCAACACATTAGAATGGGCCATGGCAGAGCTGATCCATAATCCAGAAGAAATGGCAAGAGATCGGCGCGAGATCGCACAAATTATCAACCCAAGAGAGACTGTCGAAGAATCGGATATTTCTCGACTCCCTCAATTACATGCTATTGTGAAAGAAACATTTTGCCTACATCCACCCACAAAGCAGGATCTGATGTGGAAGTTTGCGGTTATGCTGTACCCAAAAATGCCCCAAGTCCTTGTAAATGTGTGGGCAATTGGCAGAGATGATGATGTTTGGCCCTGCCGACTGCTTTCAAGCCTGTGAGGTTATTGCACTCTGAAATTGATTTTAGAGGCCGACATTTTGAGCGTATTCCATTCGGTGCCGGTCGACGAATCTGTCTTGGATTGCCTCTTGCATCGCTGATGGTGCACCTGATGTTGGCTTCTCTTCTTCATTCCTTCTCATGGAAGCTCTCCGAGGGAACGACAACGTTGAACATGGACATGCTAGATAAGTTCGAAGTCACCTTACGCAAGGCTTTTCCTCTCTGTGATATTCCAGTCTGAGGTTAATATCTTATTGATATTGGTTTGTTAAGTGTCCTTTGGATTTGACAAGGGACATGGAGAACGTATTTCATACTATGTAACATCCAAGGAGAATAAAATCTGTCCTTCAACAAAAAGGAGAACAAAACCTGTTTCATTTTCCGACGCTCAAGAGCACCACTTGCTTGTGTCCCATGGACACAAAGTACTAGCAAAATCCAATTCCAGACAAGATCTTTTCTCCTTTCATACCCATCAGATCAATAACTTGATGCAACTAATAAGATGAAAAATGATCGACATGGTATAATATTGTTTTCTTTTCCAGAATGTTGGAAATACACATCCATGAACAAGGTACCACCAGGGAAGCCCTTTTTTATTGCCAATACAAAAAGGATGTCATATAACTATTAGATGGACAGATTAAATCATTGAATGGGTTTAGATCATTAAATGCCAGAATATATATAATTTTTATTATTACTATTTTAGGAAAGATTAGAAATGAGAGGAGATCCTTGGAATTGATATGTGGCTAACAAAGAGAGGTATAAGACAGAATATTGGAATTAAAAATACATGTATGGTAGAATGCTCTCCTAATACATAATCCTTATATAACTGGACAATCCCGTCCGTTAAACCCAAAGAAGTTTACAATAGTGGAAAATTTTGACTTCTCATCAACAAAAATAATAAAAACAGATAGAACAAACAATCAGTTTGGATAATACAGAGAAAATTGTTAATCTGTTCTCTGAGAAAGATCTTAGACCATATCTTAATTCAAATAAATATAAGGTCATCCATGTAGGATTGATTCAAATAGGAGTTAAACCTTTGACACTAAACTCTCTTAATGCTTCAATTTTAGCAGTCCTTAGGGATGCTATGTGTATGGACTGGCACCTTCATTAATGGGGGTTTTACAAACTAGTCTTTACCATGGACTAGTTTATGTTAATGCCTTTCCTTATTTCAATTTATCTTTATCTGATCCTAATATTCTTGATGCTCTAAGTCTTTATATTGAGACTCACGGGTACAATTTCAAGACTGAATCTGAGACAATAGCTCTCAAATTTAGAATTCAATTCAAGGTTCTTCTAACCCTAGTTCCTAAAGCCAGACAGAAATCCCCAAAAGATAAAACTATCTTAATTGACACTAATTTGTTGTCCTCGGATATTATAGTTAATAGACCCCTAAAATAGGATGAAATAAACTTTCCTCAGTCTTGGTAGCTAATAGAAGTTGTTCCACCCAAACAAATAACATATTAGAATCTTGATCAAATTATCTAAACAGAAGATGGAGATGTAGAAATATGATTTCATACTAGAAGGTCATTTAGAATGCCTAGAATTACTTCTTGTTCCCCTAGATCATCCAGATTCTATGTTGGTCATAATAAAACTGAGACTACTTCAATAGAAGAACTAAGAATTTAAAAAAACAATGTAGTTCATCTATTTTATAAAAAATCATAGGATAATAATTGTTAAGTGTTCAATTTTGGTCAAAATTTTCCTAATTTAGCGTTCAATTAGATCATCTAACCGTTCAATTTTACAAAACTTAGCTTGATTTTGAATTTAAATTCAATTGACTATCCAAACCTTAATTTGTCAAAATCAACGATTAGATGATCATTAGAGCTCATTAAATGACTAATGTACGATTCAGATGATTCTAATTTAGTCTTTTCTTTTGTAGATCAACCAAAGGACTCACAGATGACTAAGATCAAAAGTTAACGGTGCAGATCATCTTAAAGGGCAATGGATGGGCCAGATCACCCATGAAGATGGATGTGATAGTTTCCTAGAAGACAATGGAGCTAAATTTAGAATCATGGACAAAAAGGAAACCCCTTCCCTACTTTTCCTTTCTTTTCTTTTTCCTTCTTTCCTTCTTTTTTTTTCTTTTTTTTTTTCTTTTTTTTCTTTCCTTCCTCATTTCTTCTCTTTCCTTTCCTTCTCTCACATGTTCTAAACTTCCGTTTCTCCTCCTCTCTCTCAAAAAGACGTACGACCTCCCTTCCTCTCCTTTTCTCATTCTCCTCTGCCTCTTCTGTCTACCACAGCCTGCTCCACTTCCCTCGTCCTCTCTCTCTCTCTCTCTCTCTCTCTCTCTCTCTCTCTCTCTCTCTCTCTCTCTCTCTCTCTCTCTCTCTCTCTCTCTCTCTCTCTCTCTCTCTCTCTCTCTCTCTCTCTCTCTCTCTCTCGTCTTCAGTCCATCAAGCCTCTTCCCCTTGCCCAACAGCCTAGGCACCCATCGCACGAGTCAGTAGCATCCGCACTTGGCCAGACCACCCCTATCCGATCACCACTCCACCGCATCAGCCAGGTCTACCCAAGCCCACATTGGGTACCTCTTCACCGAACGGTTCGGAGACGGAAACCCAAACCGGGTTTCCATTCTTTGCCCCTCCTTTCTTCTCTTCTCCCCACTTTTCTCCTCTTCCTTTCTCCTTTCTCCTTCCTCCTCTCTTCCCTTTCCTTCTTCTTCTCCTTCCTTCCTCCTTTCTCCAGCCAGCTTCTTCCCTTCTCCGAGTCGGACAGTCCCGGGTTTTCTTCCCATGCTCATCTCCGGCTCCCTTTGTCTACGTACACTCTGTCTCTCCCTATCTCTAGCGCTTTTATGTTCCGGCTGGCTCAGGTGGGGTCGTCGGACAGTCTAGGAGAGGAAACCCAAGTCTGGTTTCCACTCTTTTTCCATTCCCCTCTCCTCTTTCTTCTCCTCTCCTTCTCCCTCCTTCATTTCTTTCCTTCTCTATCGGGTTTCCTGGTTTTTCTCTTAAAAACCAAATTTTAACCAAAATTCTGATTTTGCCCTCTATCTTTAAAAGCGATTACAAATATGTTCTTTCTCATTAATTCTATCTGTGTCCCCAGTTTAATTCCATCTGTGTCCCATGCTATTCCGATTTTGTTTTATCTGCATTTTTCTTATCTAGGAACTGCCTTCTCTACAAGATCAATTAAGGCCTAACCCAATCAACGGGTTAGCCTTAATCAAACCAAATTTTCAATTTCTCTTTCGTTTCTTCTTAGATTTCAAATTAATTTTACAGGTTCATTATTAGGACATCCTTATAAATAATCAATGAATCCGATCTTCATTCTAAAATTTATCAATCAATCTGAACTATCCAAATCTTGAAAAGACAAATTAGACTAGATCTCTTTGATTTTGATGAATCTGACAAATCCCACAGGTGGATCACTAATCAAGAACGTTTTGAAGATATCTGTAAAGGAGGATCAGTTTTTAGAAGATCAGAGTTGAAGATTTTGATAGTGTTTGATCTAGGAAAGTAGTTTTTTCTCATTATTTGATTTTGTTTGTTTTCTTTAGGAACTAAAAATTCTGTATTTTTGAGAAGTTGATTAGATCTCAACATTTATTCTCATTTCAATAATTTCAGTATTTTTAAATGATTTATTTTTAATTTTACATAATTAAATTTTATTGAAACTCCATCATTTTAGATCAAGTCCTCGTGGGATCGACCTATACTTGCATAAGCTACACTACAATAGTCAGTGCACTTGCGGTTAACCAATCAACAACTTTTTGGCGCTGTTGCTAGGGACTTGCAATGGAGTTTTTATAAAATTTAATTAAAAATACAAAAATAAAATAAAAAATTAGGAATTGCATTTTAGGCATTCTTAGGTTCATTTTTAGGCATTTTTAGTACATAACCACTTTATTTCCTGAATTCGGTACTAATTATTATTTTTCTTTTTGAGGAAATTGGAGTAGAGCTTCATCAATTAGATAGATTTTTCTTGCTTTCCTAGATTAGGAATTTTATTTTTGAGTGAATCTTGTAGTGAGGCCCCCTTGTAATTTGCATTTTTAATTTCAATTTTTAAAGGGTTGTAATAATACAGGGCAAGTGTGGGACAAGGTAGCCCACACTTGATCTTCATCAGAAACCTCACTGTAAATCTTCTCACTCATTTATTTTCTAGATTATGGTTTGCGTTTAGAATAATTTGCATTGTTTGGTAGTTAATTGCATGTAGAAAGCATTTGTTATAAATGTTGCATTGTAGGATTTTGCATTAGTTTTTTGTTTTTAATTGCATTTTAGGACACATCTAACGCTTTAAGGTGAATTATATGTTGATCGAATTGCCATGGTGTGTGAAAATTAATTAGTAAGGGCACCCGACCCCACAAGATCAAGGGTGGATTTCATCACCACTCCTTGGCCCACCTAGGATAATCACCTCAAGCGAGCAACCTTACCATTTACTTTAATTTAAAATCAATCAGAAGAGACCTATAAGGTTATCACATGCTCGTAGGACCCTCTTAATAGGACACGATTTATTGTCACTCCAGCGGCTTTTAATCACTATGGTTATTGGGGTTTGTCTAATAGAGCCTCGCTCTTCCCCCACCTCCTGTCGACGTTTGTTGAGGTCTAAACGCCTCCTTACACGAGGGTTGTATTAACTGCTTTGATTAGAACCTAACCGGTAAGCAGCAGTCAACTCCTAAAGAGAGTAGGAGCGTTAACTCAGGCTAATTAAAAGCGTTGTCCCCACAGAAAATCAAGAAAATCAAAATATTTATGCTTGTTAGCCTTAGGGGATTGCTTGATTGTGTTCTTGATTATGCATCATTCTAGGCATTTAGGTTGCATTACTTAGGATAGTCCTCTTCTAAAAAAAAAACAGAGAAGACATGATCAGTTGTACCTAATGAATAATTTAAACACTGATCAAAAGGGTAATTTACACCCTAACATTAATAGAGAAGATATTTCCTCATAGACAAACAATCCACTCTTTAATGATGATGAACCACCTTTCATCTTTGATAATTATGATGTTTCCTCATAGACGAGAAATCCTCTCTTTAATGCTAATGATCCTCCACCTCTATTTCATGATGATATGCGTCAATGGAGGAATCATTCTCAACCACATGGAAATAGGAGAAAGGACCAACATAAAACACATGAGAATAATCAAAATTCTTGTGGGAAGACACTAAGAGATTATTTGCAGCCTAATTATACCAACACACTTTCATGTATATTTTTACCTCCAAATGCTGGTATGATTGACTTAAAGGTGGGACTAATTCATTTACTTCTCAAATTTTATGGGTTGGATAGTGAGAATCCTTGCATGCATTTAAAAGAATTCAATGAAGTGTACACGACTCAACATACACAAAACATCGAATTAGATATGGTAAGGCTCAAACTATTTTCTTTTTCCTTAAAAGAAAAAGCTAAGATGTGGTTTCATTCACTGCCATCAGGTTCCATACAATCATGGGAAGAAATGACTAGGAAGTTCTTGAATAAGTTCTTTCCTATACATAAGACAAATGCTCTCCATCGAAATATAATGAATTTTACCCAGATGAATAATGAAACTTTCTATCAATGCTGGGAAAGATTTAAGGAATTATTGTTAACTTGTCCACATCATGGATACGAACTTTGGCATATAATTAGCTTCTTTTATGAAGGACTTAAATCTGATATATGTCAATTTGTTGAAATGATGTGCAATGGTAATTTCTTAAACAAACAACCTGAAGAGGCGCAAGAGTATTTGGAATGATTGGCAGAGAGTGCACAAACTTGGGCTGATTCAAAAAAAGTAGGTTTCTCAAACAAGCCTAATTCCACCACCACATCCTCTAGGGGAGAAATATATGCTACAACTACAAAAGATGATATGAAAATAGCATATGTAGATAAAACAGTTGAGGCCATGGAAATGGAAAAATGTCTCTCCAAGAAAGTTGAACAGGTGTGCTATATTTGTGAAAGTAATACACACCCTACTCAGGAATGTCCCATTGATGATGAATCGACACATTCTTATGAGCAACATTTTTTTCCTTTCGAGACATATAGTTCCAACTGGAGTAATCATTCTACTATCACAAATAAATACAGTGCTTTGCAGAAGGCCCAACACCAACCTTATTACCAAAAACAAGGACCACTTGTTCCTGGACCTTACCTTCTTCCACATAAGAGGAAAGTGGAGGATAATTTTCATTTAGTCATGAATACCAGGAGAAGAAAATTGCTCAAATTAAAGCCCAATTAAAAGAGAATACAAATTCCATGACTGAATTGAAGGATATGATGTCTCAAATGCTACAGACCATTGATAAAGAGGAATGTCCTATTCCACCAAATGGGTATCTTGATGATATGGATGTAGGAGACGAGATTAATTCTTCATTTACAGACATAGAACATACAAAGGTAGTTACCATTATTCATAATGGTAACATAATTGAGCAACCTGGACCTAAAAAGGTTGAAATAGTTTCTAAACTGGTCAGAAAAAGAGATGAATTTATTAATCAGAAAAATGTCACACCCACTGAGCAATATGACATCCTTGGTCCATTTCCAAAAAGGCTGCATCGAACTCCCACAATTGTCTCTAATTATGTGAAGCAGCTTGAAGATAAATTTATCTTGCCTTGTGATAAAATAAAAAATTTTAAATTGCAAGATAAATTTATTCATCATTCCTTTTCAGAGGCCTGTCTAGCTCATTTCGTATGGGACCCAGGGAATTTTCGAACTCAATAATATTTTTCCTCTGAAAATTTTCATCTGAAAAATAAAGTATGTAGCTTAGTTTTTTCTTTTTTCTTTTTTCGATTTCTTTTTTCTATATCTCTCAATTTTTTTGCGTTTCTCAATGCATTATCATCATCATACTTTTAAACATTGAGGACAATGTTTTTGTCAGGTTGGGGGTGTAGAATTCTAGCAAATTCTAGTTTTTTTTAGGTTTTTAGGTGCTTTCCTTGTTTTTTTTTAAATGAAAAAAAAGAAAAAAAAATTAGGTTAATTCCTACACTATGATGAGAATTGGATTTTCTGAAGTATAATCTAGATAACTTTATCTTATTAATGGAATTGAATATGATTAATTCATCTTTTTACTCATTTTCTAAAGCATTCTATGAAAGTAAAGTTTCAAATCATATCCATACACGCAGTTGCATATAGATAGACTAGATTGATAAGTGACTATAACTTAGAGATTTTGAAGAAATTCAGTAGAGACTTATAACCTAAGTGAGTTTTAGAGCCATTCATTCATTTTGAGAGGTTATATATGTTCTTAATTTTCTTCAGCGTGCTTAAAGAAAATTGATCCCGCAAACTCTTAAATTTGGCTAATTACCTGAATAATTAGAATATTACCTTTAAAATTTTGGAAGTTCATTGAATTTGATAGATTATAAGAAACTTAGAAAATGATGTAGGTCATCCTTGTTTTAACTTAGAGACATAAGGCCTACCCAGAAATATTTTTACCACTAGTCAGCCAACTTGAGCCTTCTATAAAGCCTTTTCTTTTATCACACAAATTATCCTTTACCCATATTAACCCAGTATAAATTATCCATTACCCATTTTCTTTGAAAAATAAGTTAGAGAAGAATGAAGAAATACCTTTTAGTTGTAATGAAAGTAGAAAGTGGATATCAAGAAAAGATATAGTCTTCAAAGTAATTCAAAAGTACTGAAATAGTCTAAAAAAAGAAAAAGTTTGAAGAATACAAAGAAAAGTGACAGAAAAAAGAAGCATTCACTTCAATAAAGAAAGAAAGAATTATCAACTTTAGAAGACCTCTACTTATTTTTTAAGAAACTTTGAATATCCTTATACCCTTTCTTTGGTACCCTATCCTAAGCCTACGTTTCGTACCAGTTAAAGACCTATTGATTCTAAGATGAGTATAGTCTTAATGAGGAAATGAATGGATAGGATTTAAAAGAGTGGTATTTCTAAATATTCAAAGGTAATGACATCTATTCTAAAAGGATCAAAATAATTAAATTCTTTAGTAACCCCCGTTTTTTATGACTATATGTGAGATAATTTTGCTTTTATTGACTCTCTCACATAATTAAAAGAGAGATTTGATTTGAACCCTTTATCTGAAAGATGTTATTTCCGAGTGTATGTCATTAGTGAGGATTGAGGTCAAAACATATTTCAGATGGAGCTCAAAAGTTAAGAAGTCTACTTAGAGAGAAAGATTATTCTATATGTAGACTGTACATGCACACACTCACTCTGCGATCTGAGCTTAAGTGGAATTACATTGGCATATGGGTAGGGTTTTGAATTCTTCAGTCATTTTATTAGTATGTTAAAAGTGATGTGATTTATTGAAGATAATTCTCTGAGGAAAAAGAGGAGTTGACTTAATATTTGAAATATTGAAATTTGGTTTTTTGAATGTTTTGCTCGAGACTAGCAAAATGCTGGTTAGGGTGTGTGTTAAGTGTTCAATTTTAGTCAAATTTTTTCTAATTTAGCGTTCAATTAGATCATCTAACCATTCAATTTTACAAAACTTAGCTTGATTTTGAATTTAAATCAATTGACTGTCCAAACCTTAATTTGTCAAATCAATGGTCAGATGATCATTAGAGCTCATTAAATGACTAATGTACGGTTCAGATGATTCTAATTTAGTCTTTTCTTTTGTAGATCAACCAAAGGACTCACGGATGACTAAGATCAAAAGTTAACGGTGCAGATCATCTTAAAGGGTAATGGATGGGCCAGATCACCCATGAAGATGGATGTGATAGTTTCCTAGAAGACAATGGAGCTAAATTTGGAATCATGGACAAAAAGGAAACCCCTTCCCCACTTTTCCTTTCTTTTCTTTTTCCTTCTTTCCTCCCTTTTCTTTTTTCCTTCCTTTTCTTTTTCTTTCTTTCCTTTCTTTTCTTTTTCCTTCTTTCCTTCTTTTTTTTTCTTTCTTTTCTTTTTCCTTCTTTCCTTCCTTTTCCTTCTTTCTTTCCTTTTATTTTTCCTTCCTCATTTCTTCTCTTTCCTTTCCTTCTCTCCCCCGTTCTAAACTTCCGTTTCTCCTCCTCTCACTCAAAAAGACGTACCACCTCCCCTTCCTGTCCTTTTCTCATTCTCCTCTGCCTCTTACATACCCCCACCTGCTCCACTTCCCTCGTCTTCTCTCTCTCTCTCTCTCTCTCTCTCTCTCTCTCTCTCTCTCTCTCTCTCTCTCTCTCTCTCTCTCTCTCTCTCTCCCACAGACAAACCAGCTCCTCTGCTCCTCTCTCTATATCTTCCTTCTCTCTCTATCGTGTTTCCCCATCATCAATCTCTCTCTTTGCTTCGTCTTCAGTCCATCAAGCCTCTTCCCCTTGCCCAACAGCCTAGGCACCCATCGCACGAGCCAATAACGTCCGCACTTGGCCAAACCGCCCCTATCCGATCACCACTCCACCACGCCAGCCAGGTCTACCCAAGCCCACATCGAGTACCTTTTCACAGGACGGTTCGGAGATGGAAACCCGAACTGGGTTTCCATTCTTTGCCCCTCCTTTCTTCTCTTCTCCCCACTTTTCTCCTCTTCCTTTCTCCTCTCTTCTATTTCCTTTTTCTTCTCCTTCCTTCCTCCTTTCTCTAGCCAGCTTCTTCCCTTCTCCGAGTTGGACGGTCTTAGGGAAGAGAACCCAAGTCGGGTTTTCTTCCCACGCTCATCTCCTACTCCCTCTGTCTACGCACACTCTGTCTCTCCCTATCTCTCGCGCTTTTATGCTCTGGCTGGCCCAGGCGGGGTCGTCGGACGGTCTAGGAGAGGAAACCCAAGTTGGGTTTCCACTCTTTTTCCATTCCCCCTCTCCTCTTTCTTCTCCTCTTCTTCTCCCTCCTTCATTTCTCTCCTTCTCTGTCAGGTTACATGTGGCACACTAGACAAAATAGAATTTTTAATGGTCATGATGAAAATGAGAGGTCTAACAAGCAATAATGACTTATAATGTGACAGGTACGTCAGAGTGTGCGACTTCATATCGCCTACACGTCTGACTGGAGTTTAGCATTATCGAGGTAGGTGATTTCTTTCGCGATTTCCCATGATTTCTCAAATCATGACTTAGTGATTGAGACCTTGAGGCATAGGATGTATGCCCTATCACGCTGCATGAGATCATTTTCAGTATGTGTTACCGAGATGTTTACTACTTTCCTTGTATATATTTTATGCATTGCTTTTGGCATATTTCAATTTCATTGTCTGACTCTTGAAATGTTTGATACGTGGGAGTCTCTATACCTTGACGAGTGAGACTATTGAGCTTGGGATAGGATGCATTCCCCGTCTCCCATGAGTGCCTGAGTGCCCCTTTGTGGGTGAAAGGGTAAAAGCGGGCGTGAAATGCATCTTTCCGTGAGTGCCGAGTGCTAGAGTTCCTGTGTGGGTGAAAGGTGAAAGCAGAATTGGAACGCGCCTTTCCGTGAGTGCTTGAGTGCCCAATGTGGGTGAAAGGGTGAAAGCGAATAGTATTGAGAGTTGACCCCATAGTGTCGTAAGTGTGCCTGATGACACTCATAGGGCTTAACCATGTATGATGTTTCGATGCTTTGATATACATTCATGTTGTTCTTTGGATATAGACTCACATGGTTATAGCTTACTCATATCTGCATATCTTTTCTAATTTTGCATGTCCTGACACCATGACTTATGTTGCTTTATTTATATCATGGAATTGGTATATTTTTTATCATATGAATCTGAGGTTTTTGTACCTTGTTAATTCTTATCGTTTTATATTGAATGTAAATCGCCTACACAAGCTTAGCTTGCTGAGGCATTGCTTTATTTTACAATGCCTCATAGTTGGTGCACGACAATCAGAGAGGGAAGTAGGTGGAGTAGCGTGGATCGGGACGATGACCTGAGGACTCTATACTATTTGCATTCGGAGACATAGTATGTACGTCCTTAGACTGGTATCGGACTTTTTGCGCTCTACCTAGATATTTGTATCTTGATATATTAGACATGTACCATTGTATAGTGTGCATATGCTTACGTATGGATGATGTGGTAATCTTGGATGGACTCTGGAGCTTTGGGATTTTTACTATCATCATCTCTTTGCAGTTTGCACAATTTTCTTGTGGTTTTGTAATTGAGCATGCTCAGTGTGTCTAAAAGTGTTGGTGTAAATGTGATGACCTGGGTTTTCTCATGCATTTTTTAAAATAAAAAATCTAAATTCCTAAGGCGGGATCCCTATTTGAAAAACAATGCAGTGCAGTGGAAAAATCTTTTATTTGAAATTCACTTTGAAAACCCCGAGTGTCATTTGCTTTCACAACAACCAAGGTAGTTTTTGAAAAGTTTTAGAAATCATAAACATTTTTCCCCAGGTCTATCCAGTCACAGTACACAGCCCAACTGTAATTAAATACAAATACATGTCCAAAGGGTTGAGAATTTACTTACATGTATAATTGTTTTCTTTGTTTATTCACTTACTCGTAGCACTAATATCTCTTGAGGCGTCTTCTATTTGTAAGTGGAACTATCTTGAAAAATGTTAAGGATAGGGTGAGTATATACTATACTTAGTAGGAGTCTATGTATAAAACATTTATCACATGCATGCTGAATCAAGTCATGCTAAACAAGTCATATACTTAAAACATATGTTCTCAAAAAAATAATAGATCTTTTAAAAGAATCTAATAGTGATAGAGCACCTACTTAGCTAGGTCGCGCTAACCCTTTTTGTCCTTAGACGCTCCTAATCATGGTTTGGGGAATCAAGGTTAGTTTGGCCTATATTTTATGGGTTTTAGAGTAATTGGTCTTATTACTTAGGCATTAGGGGTCCATCCCTATGCCTATGGGTGTCCTACGGTCCTAATTGGGCCTTGGTATCCTCAGTTTTCCAAAGTTCTAGTGACCACGCGCCACCATCCTATTTTAAGGGTCATGCTCACCTTTGATTGGGCCATGATCAGGGATTTTATAGTTTGGATGTGTCCGCGTTGTCGAAACAGACACAACGCCTTTTGCGGCGCCTCAATCGGAGCTCTAGGTCTCAAGTTATAAGCATTTTAGTGTCGTACGTACATAGGAGTCTTAAAAATAAAAAGACGGAATGCTAGGGCGTTGCGCGACTGCGACGTGTGCCCCGGCTTCCTTAAGGAAGGAAAAAATGACGCACTGCTAGTGCGCTGTGCGTCTGCGAAGTGCACCTCAGCGGGCGCGTCTGCAGACGCGCTGAGTTTTTCTACCTTTTCTCTCTTTTGCAGGCGTGTCCCTGGATGCGCCTGTTTGGTTTTTCAAACGGGAACCACGTGGGACGTTCCAACTAGAACGTCCTGCTCGTTGGGGAACCGGGGCATCCTCAGGACACCCGTCGAACCAGTGTGGCCCAGGGAACGTCCCTGGGTCCTTGGTGGCTCTCCCGAGCTTCGTTTTGCATGGTTTTTCATGCAAAAACTTAGGGAAATTACTCTTGGAACTATGGTGGAGATGGGTTTTGAGGGATCTTGGGCATACCTGGCTCGTTGCTAGGTTTTTCTCCTTGTTTTCCCCTCTAGGTCACTGCTCCACAATGGGTTGTTCTTCAACGTTTTGGGCTGCCATTAGAGGCGCCCAATAGCTCTATTTATAGAGCTAAGAGAGGGTTTTGGAGGGGGCTCTCACCGCCTTTGAATGGTGGTGGAGAAACCTCCAGAATGGCGGTGATTTTCCCTCTAATCACCGCCGTTCTAGAACTCCCTAGGAGGTGGAAAATGAAGGGTGCCTGTATAAAAACGGGCCCCTATGTTTTATAGGCAAAAACCGTTTTTGTTAAAATTACAGTTTTGCCCCTGAACTTCAAAGGGCTATAACTTGCTCATTTTAACTCCGTTTTGGGTGATTTTGGTCTTGCTGGATTCCTTTTTCCGAGACGCATCTAATGGTATCATTTTTAAGACCAAGTTTCTGGGTTCAGTCATGGCGACTAGTGAAATGACCAAAATGCCCTTATCTTTAAAACTGAACTTTTCATGGGATTTTAATATTACAAAAATTGGGGTCATTATAGTAAATGACCCTCAAGGTTTTATTTATCGGGCATTTTTCCTTGACGCTGCGTGAAATTTCTAAATATTTGAGTTTTATTTCAGGGATCCCGCCTATTTTGAAATAATAAATTTTTTACTAATAATAATAATAATAAAAAGATTTTAGAAAACCCGGGGTGTCACATTGTGAGAATTTCTTATATCTGTAGCTAAGATTTCTCTCAACGCTAATCTAATCTTGTAACCCTATATCTCTCTCCAGTTGATTCTGTTTAAAAGGGCAAACTTCAAAACATACATTTAGGAGAAACTTTTAACTTTTCAATCCAAATTCTCCGCATGTGGTTGATTGAGAATATCCATCTGAGTACTAAACTTTGGACAGCTTGCAACCCAAGACTAATTCCAATTGGATGATTCTAGCATTCTAAAAAAATTTCATTCATTAGCTTGGCATTGCAATGTTTACCAACTCGATCAACAAGATTTTCATGACAGGAGAACAAAGATTGTACCACCCAAACATCTATAAAGCAGATAAAATTGTAAAACTTGAGTTGGACACACCCCTATAATCTACATTAGATATAGATATTTCTAATTTTCTACAACAATCTTGTGTGGTGCAGTGGAGTAATAGTGAGTTTCAATCATGCAAGTCACGATTCAAGACTCTTCAACAGTATGCCTATACCATTAAAAAAAACCCAAAAATCTTACCACATTGGAGGAAACTATTTTAGGGTGGAATGTTCATTGCAATTTGATTTCATCTCTCTTTTGTCCATAGGCAAAAGTAATTTCAAATCATATAACTTGATGCTATTTCTTGATTGGGGAAATCAAGGTTCTTTTTTTGTGCTTCAGAAAGAGAATCTAGTTAAATCATAATTTCCTTTTTCTTGTGAAAGCAAATCACTTCACACACTCTCTAACATAAGCACTCCTAAATCCAATCCTGAACCAAAGGGAAAAGTGGCAACCTGAACCTTTGTGTGCTAATGATTGTGTTACACATTTGTAATGTTCTTCATAGATGAAATGGCTGGACCACGTAAGGCTGAGCCAAAGAGTAGCAACAATAGTTTGTCTGCTATGCACGTTAAATACTTAGTCTATAGTTGATAAAGTTTGATTTTGTATTTAATATATATATATATATATATATATATTTGTTTTTCTTCAAATTAAAAGTTGAGTTTCTATTGTGATTCTACAATCTATTAAAGTGTTTCTCAAAACCCTAAAAGGTAATGGAGCCTAGGCCAACAGTGCTCGACATCCTGTTATCCCGCTCAATGCTCTTCTATGATTTTGTTTAAGCAATTACTTACAAATTTAAAAGAATTTTTTCAATGGTTGTCTACATCACTGCCGTGTGAAATGGAGCTGTTATTGGGCGCTTTAGTTTTGGGAAATGCTGAAGGAAGAATATAAGCTTTCACCCGCCTATGCAAAGAGGACACACTCCATAAGACGGTTTTATTGAAGGCGCCTTCATTGCATCGTGGACTCCAAACTTTAGATGATCTGACTTATTCATCTAATTATTCAAACTTTAAATCCCTGATTACAGGTAAGACGATTCTTGCATACTAAAAGCTGTAGTTCCGATCACATGAATGGGCTAGAAACTTACACTAAAAGCGGTTAAACTCGCTGTCTTTTTCAGGATGCTAAAATCACAGAATCTTATTTCAGAGCAGGAGCAATTAGTCGGACGGATGGGATCATCGAATGTTGCGGCTGGTTCATGCAACGCTCAGGCGCTTCCGATGGACGCTCCTCATAGGGCATGTTGTTTTAGGATTCCTCTCTTAACGAAGATGGTTTATGCCACGTCGATGGAATCAAATCCACTAACGTCCAACAGCTATCACAAATCTGGCCCGCTTGTTTGACTTTTGAAGCTATATATGCTGATTGATATTCTCAGACTTCATCTGACGAATCAGACATTCACCGGGTGTGGGACCACAACCATGTGAACTTGTCTCATGGACCGCTGGGGCTGACAAGGGCAAAGCAAAAAAACGGTGCTTGTTTGACAGGCACTTTCTCGGACCCACATTTGCAACAGGGAAATGTGACGACTCGAGCCTATGGTGTGCAACACATTGTGCAGGTCGGACCACATTAGGGCAGGCCAGAGGGGTAGGTAACGGCAATATCTTGCCTTCTGTTGACGTAAAATACTTAAGTCGACAAAATTTTGAAATACTTTTAGTCGGCAATATCTGTGTGATTTAAGGGGGTATTAAACGTTTTTTGGAAACCCCAAAATGTAGTGGAGCCAGTGTCAGCTACTCCAAAATTAATCTTTTATTGTACAATTAAATTATTCACAAATCTGAAATCCGCAACTTGATCAGATATGGAACGGGCAGTTTGATCTGTTTGGAAAACGGATTTAATGTATCCAATCCGTTTAGGTCTGGATCCACGACGACAATCAGGGCGAATCAATTTGATCAGATTATTTGTTCTACCGTCTCACCGTTGTTCATATATAGAGAGCTCCTGGCAGTCCATTTTAAGTGATTAAAGTAGATTTTTTTAAATGTGATGGTCATCTACCCAATGTGATTTTTGAAATGCAAGACCGAAACTCAGGGAAATCAGATCAGCAAGTTGAATAAAAAGGCAGGGTCCACTAGGGATGGAGCTAAATTAGGGCAAATAATCATATCAGAAAGGGACATCTACCACTGAAGGAATTGTACTTCCATAGTTGGCGCTAGACATCTAGAAGCTCTTCATAAGCAGCAGTTTGTATATTACCCGATGCAAAACCCCATTTCTTGGATGCTGCTGCTTGCTCTCTTTTAATATGACTTGTCCATACAATGTCACAAGGTTAGGGGAGCAGATGAACTAGTATAATGAGCTTTGCTATACAAAAGTCACACACAGATATATATATATATATATATATATATATATATATATATATATCTTGGCTGACTCCTAATTATGATAAGGCATTAACGATGACGATGTATATATATATCTAACGTGGCTGCCTTAATGATGATGATGATATCTACATTCCGTTTTTCACATGCTTGATGTGTACCTAATTAAGTGTGAATGCATGTGGGAGGGTCTTGGAGGTGTAAAAATAGAGGGCGACATTGTATTAACTCCTTTAACATTAAACAGACTTAGCAGTAGCTGAGTGGTAATACATGCTTCCAGATGCTTGATGTGTACGTAGATACGTGTGAATGCATGTGGGAGGATCTTGGAGGTGTATAAATAGAAGGGCTCTTAGACGTTGTAAGCAAGTAGATACAACGCACTGCTCCTCTTCACTTCACTTCGCTCAGATATTCTCTTACCTTCTTCGTCCATTCAGACATGGCTCACACTCCGACTCAGCCGGCCCCCATTACTAGAGGAGACAACCAGCAGGATTACCCCACTCCAGGAGAACAACAGCTGCTGGACTTTGCTGTGACCCTTGCTGCTGAGGGTGAACAACTACTGATGAAGCTCCCTAAAAGCTGTGAAATCGATGACCATCTAAGGTCAAAGATCCCTCCACGCGCCGCTATATGCAATACCGGAGACTTCAACCAGGTTGCACAGTGGGCGGTCGAACACAGTGGACAGAATCTGACGTTCCAAACTGTGCGCTTCGGCTACTGCATACGTCATGCAAGAGTGACCTTTTATGTTCTTGGGATTTATGCCTCCGACGAAACTGGCCTCCATATGGATGGGGCGATAGTTGCTGAGGTTAAAATCAATGCGCCCGTTAGAATGCCCCTCTTCTTTCGTAAAATTCAGAACTGAACCTCAAGCGTGGAAGACTGATAATATATAGTTATGTTAGTGTGACAGGACAGTAGAAGCATTAGCTTCTAAGGTGGCTCCTTCTAAGTAGGCACGTTAGTGCCACTAAATATGTAATAACTGCCTCCTTATTTAAATAAAGTCATGTTCCTGTTTTGTAGTAAATTCTAATGGGTTACATACTAAATACTCTCTCTCTCTCTCTCTCCTTGTGTAAATATAGTATAAATAAAGTCTAGTTTTGTAGCAAAATCTAATGGGTTAGAAACTAATTCACATATCTCACTGTGTGTGAGTGTGTAAAATATATGAGGCACATTTCTAGACATTATATAAACATTATCTGTGTCAATAGGATTTTCTTTTTCTTTTTCTAAGGAAGATATTATCTTTTCAAAGATTATTTTCTTTAGTTCTTTGTCTTCAATTTTTCTAATTACTTCTAGAAGAACTTGTTGAGATTGAGAGAGAATATTAATAGATAGATTATTCATCTCAATAATTGACTTCTAGTATTCGTAATCTTGGTTATCTTTTATTGTATTACACTGTCCACAACACTTTTCATTTTTAGAGTCAAAGGAAGATGAAAAGGCTATATTATTAGAGAGTTTTGACTCAGAAGAATTTAACATAATTTTACATAAAGAACTCTTCGTCAATTTGGAGTTCTTGAATTTTCCTTTTGGTCCAACATCTATTAGCATAATACCCAAGTATTCCACATTTATAACATTTAATTCTTTATTTATCCTTTTATTATACTATTTATTTTTGGATCAAAATTTCTTAGTCTATACTTCTTATAGGAGTATTTCCTATTAAATTTTGATTGTTTAGTTTTACCTCTATTAGGTACCTGTATTTTGGGAATGTCAATCGCAAATTACTGATAGAATTCTCTCAATTGGTTTTTCTCTGTTATTCTTTCTCTTTTGAGTTGATTTCTCAATTTTATTTCATTACAAAGAGCAACACCTTCATTGACACATTAGTGAATTAATTGACCATAAGAAAGCTGCTCATACAAAATATTTGGTCAAATTTGATTTAAGAGTATTTTTAACTCTAGTAGCAAATAGGTATGGAAGCCCTTCTATGAATTTCTATTTCCAATAACTATGACCTGCATCATTAAGGTGAAGGACTCTAGCCAAAAAGGCATCATTATACCACCTAAAATGTGTAATGAAGGACACTTAAGATTCTAAATTGGGTTTGGATACTACCCATGAAATGTTCAAGTATTGTACAAACTAGGGAATACACCGCATCCTCTCTAGATTGAATGGTATTATGTTCCATTTTAACATTATTAATATTTCACCTTGCTAATCAAGGGAGATACAACTATCCCATCATCCTTTAAAGTTTCCAGGAAACCCAACAACAATCATTAATGCAATGTTTCTATTTGTATTGCCTTTTTGTTTACAGATTGTTGAAAACATTAGGAGTTTGTGCATCATTGGAAAAATCTGATCATCAGTCATTCTATCTATGTTCCATTCATAGATTGAGTTTGCTCTATATTCATTTGGTATTAATACATCATTTCTCTTCTATTAGAACATCTGTAAGAGTTGGACTTTTATAGTAATATATATTTAAACTCTTAGGATCCCTTTCAACTTTGTTTATTTGTGAGAATTGGTTTTGTATTTGGAGAATTTCTCCCTTAGAGATTTCTTCTATGTTATTTTCTTGTACTATATCAATCTCTGAATCATTACCTGAAACTAATTCATTTTCTAACAAAGTATTAAGGTTTAAATTATTCATCTTATCTTTTATTGTTTTCAGGATTTCCTCTATATAATTTTCCATTTTGAAATTTTTTATTTTAGGAGATGGTTTTATTGATGGTTCGATTTTGTTAGAAGTTATTACTATTTTTTGTTCTCTTCTCTTTTTAACTTCATTAATATGATCTAGGATTTTATTTATCCCATGTTTAAAATTTATCATTTTTTCTCCTACAATTTGTAGAAACAAGTTCGCATAATTATTTTGTTTTATTAGAATTTTTAGGTCTAATAAAGCTTGAAAATCTATAGGTCTACTGTATGATGTAGTTTCAAGAGTTCTATCATCCATAGTCATTTTAAGAGCATAAGTTGGAGGAAATTCAGAAGTTATTTTTTCCCCTCCAATTGTATTGAGTTCATTACTCAGAAATGTTTCAAGAAACCAAGGAACAAAGAATTAAGGAGTTTGAATTTTATTAAGATGTTTTTAGAATTCATCTTTATAATACTGTAAGTCATTTTTATAGTTTTTGAAATACCATTCTCTGAAATCTTTATTTTTCTCATATTGAAATTCTTTACTTATGATTTTCCTAAGTACACTTCCTAGACTAAAATCCATAAATATCATATATTGAAATCTATCTCGGATGTAGTAGGATTATTGTTGATTGTTTACCCGCAAGTGCACGGGCTATTGTAGTGTAGTTTATGTAAGTACGGGTCGATCCCACGAAGACTTGATTTAAAATGATGGAGTTTCAATAAAATTTAATTATGTAAAATTAAAAATAAATCACTCAAAAATACTGGAATTATTGAAATGAGAATAAATGTTCAGATCTAATCAACTTCTCAAAAATACAGAATTTCCAGTTCCTAAACAAAACAAACAAAATCAAATAATAAGAAAAAACTACTTCCCTAGATCAAACATTATCAAAATTTTCAACTCTGATCTTCTAAAAACTGATCCTCCTTTACAGATATCTTCAACACATTCTTAATTAGTGATCCACCGTCGGATTTGTCAGATTCATCAAAATCAAAGAGATCTGGTCTAATTTGTCTTTTCAAGATTTGGACGGTTCAGATTGATTGATAAATTTTAGAACAAAGATCAGATTCATTGATTATGTCTAGGGATGTCCTAATAACGAACCTGTAAAATTATTTTAAAATCTGAGAAGAAACGAAGGAGAAATTGAAGATTTGGTTTGATTAAGGCTAACTCGTTGATTGGGTTAGGCCTTAATTGATCTGGTAGAGAAGGCAGTTCCTGGATAAGAAAAACGCAGACAAAACAAAACCAGAATAGCACAGGACACAAATGGAATTAAACTAGGGACACAGATGAAATTAATGTGAAAGAACATATTTGTAATTGCTTTTAAAGATAGAGGGCAAAATCTATGATCATGCATTGATTGGATGATCAAATCACTCTTAATCAGCACATCCTAAGGTAGTTGCCTAAATTGATCGTTAAGATCATTTTTCTTGGCAATTCCATGAGATCAGCCCTTCAAATCTCTTAGAACATCTCATGTTTAATGCGTACAACCAAAGTCTAAAATCATCTATTGATTGGCTTGATCTGAATCATCTAATAACATTTAGTAATTTGGCTATTAAAAAGTTACTCTAAACTATACTTTTATCTTAAATCTTGGTCAGCTTTCTTGAGACGATCACAACACCTCTTTCGGATCATGATTTGGACCTCTGTAGCTCATAAAATCCCATTTTTTATGAATGGACGGTCAAAAACCCTCAAAATTGAGAAAAAGGGCCTACCGCACATGTGCCGCTCGCGCGTGTTGTGCGACCGTACCTCACATGGCTCTTGCAAGCCGCACCGCGTGGTGCACTTGTCGCACCACGCGTGCTGCGGGTGGCGCACCACCCGTCCTCTTGGCGCGCGTGACCTGTCCAGTGTCCCCTGTGTGGTGCACACGTCACACCATGCGTCACGCCTGGTCATGACACATGTCGACGCGGGTGCCGTGTGTCACGCACATGTCGTTCGTGCGCTTCCCGCTCGGCACGCTCACTGTCTTGTCGCGGGTTGCCATTGCCGAGGACGGTGACCGGATGAGGGCGGGCCAAGAGGGCTCGCAGGCTTCTAGGCTGGCAAGCTTCTAGACAAGGTGAGGGACTTAGAGTTAGTCCCACATCCCTAAGGGAAAAATTACTGGACTGTTATCAGTTGATAAGAGTGGTGAGGACTTCCCTTGCAACGAAGCCTTTTCCCTCATGGGGGGAAGAACAAACCGTGTAGGGGCTGAGTGATATGGGCCCCAGTCTCCAAAACGGATAATATTCGGGCTATTACAATAGTATCAAAGCCAACCCCTGACCTGGTGTGGGTGGCTAACCGCACGTGAGCGCTCACGTGTAACACGCGAGGACATGTGTCCCCTAAGGGAGAGAGGTGAAGCCTTAGCCGATGAGGGTGGGCCAAGAAGGCTGGCAGGCTTCTAGGTAAGGTAAGGGACTAAGAGTTAGTCTCATATCGCTAAGGGGAAAGTTACTGGGCTGTTGATAAGAGTGGTGAGGACTTCCCTTGCAATGGAGCCTTCTCCCTCACTGGGGAAGAACAAAACCGTGCAGGAGCTGGGTGACATAGGCCCCAGTCTCCAAAGTGGACAATATCGTTGCAGGGTGTGGGCCTTCGGGTTGTTACACACAACCACCAATATGGTAAATTTCTTTAAAGAATCTCTCAGAATCAGCTATTAGTATAAGATCATGTCAACTTTGAGAGAAATCTATAAACAAATCTCTTCCTTGTTGATCTTTCAACTAGAGAGAGATCTAGTGTTTCATCTATGAGACCAAATCGACTTCCAGATAAATCTTCTTCAAAAATCTAACAAAGAGCTATAAATATTCGTTACATGGTTTGGAAGTAAGTTTTAGAGAGAAAATTTTAGATTTTTGATAGCAAGATTGTGTAGAGTAGAAGGAGAATTGTAGATCAATGTATTAGGATAAGTTGTAATCCCTTTGATAAGCAATCAATGTAGTAAAGATGTAGATTCTATCATGTTATCAAAGCCATAGAGTGAAGATCTATAGTCCCCAATTAGATCTATCACCTCCTCTCTTGCTGCAACTTTTTACTCCATCTCTCTCCATGGCGTCAACTACGGCACTCTTGCTGACAACCTCCCACCTCTCTCTCAATTCACTAGGTTCCTCAAACCTAGCACAACAATCAATCACATCAAATTGTTAAAAGTTGATTCAACCATCCTCGCTGCCTTCAAAGACACTGGCATTCTCACAAAACTCCCTGTCACCCAAAATTGGGTCCAAACCAACATTGCCCCTCTTCTACCCAGCCACCAAAATCAATCGGATCTTAGTCAACAAAGAAGTAGTCTGCACCTGCGACCAAAAACCTCATCGTCCACCTCATTCTAGCCATGAGAACCTCCAAGATCCTCCCACATGCATTCACACTTATCTACACACATCAAGCATGTGAAAAACAGAATGTATCCTAATTAGCGGTCGGCCAAGTTATATATATGGGTTAGTAGTTTAACACTGCAATGAATATGGGTTAATTTATTTTTATTTCCATTAGTGGTTGCATGATTTAGGCTTTCTATTTGTATGCTTTATTCTTGATACATCGCAGTGGCACTTGATCATTCTAGTTTACTATATTAGCTGTCTTATGGAACGACACCAAAGTTGCGTAGGCTTTGCTCCTGTAGCAATGAATGCATTGGGGTTTGCCGAAAGTCATTGACAGCCGAGTAGGGCAGTTAGTATTGGTAGATTAGGGTGGTCTTGGTCCTTCATGGATAGCCATTTGTTGTTGACAGCCATACAAGGTTTAGAAATAGAATTGTTTATCTCATGATGGTACTGATCAAAATAAATTTAGATTAACTATGCTTATTGCCTGTTCTAAGCTGTTAACTCTGCTTACCTAATATGTGATATGGCTATGAATACAAGTATGGTAGAATGCCCTACTGATACAAAATTCTTCTATAACTAGACAATCTTGTCCGTTAAACCCAAAGAAGTTTATAATATTAGAAAATTTAACTTCTCGTCAACAAAAATAATTAAAACAAATAGAACAAACAATCAATTTAAATAATACAGAGAAAATTGTTAATTTGTTCTATATATGATATGTACGTTGAAGTGAGACTTGGATTTTACAAATTAATTTCAAAGAAAAAGTTTTTTTACTGTTTAGTTTTCAAAAAAAAAAAATTATTAAGGGCCCTGTCTTTGCAAAACACTTAATGAAAATGTGTTATAAAAAACTCAGGTCATCACAAGTACATATCGTTATCTTTTTTTGTTCTTTGTATTCTAGTTTTTCCATCACTAATAGTGAGGTAATGATGTGAAAAATGGAATGTAGACCAAGTTATATATATATATATATATATATATATATATATATATATATATATATATATATATATGACTATCATCACCATTAAGACCTTATCCTAATTAGGGGCCTTCCAAGTTATACATATGCATTTGCACTTATTTAGGTACACATCAAGCATGTGAAAAACGGAATATATACCATGTTATATATATATATATATATATATATATATATATATATCATCATCATCATCATCATCACCATCATCATCATCATTATGACCTTATCCTAATTAGGGGTCACCAGGTTATATATATGTATATATCATCATCATTAAGATATAAACTGTTGCTTATGAAGAGCTTCTGACCGATGGTTGTCTAGCGCCAACGATGAAAGTACAATTCCTTTAGTGCTAGATGTCCCTTTCTGATATGATTCTTAACCAGTAGATATCCAAAGTTAGGGGAGTTATATGAGCAGTTTGCAAATAGTAGGCAAATTTGATAATTTTGGCATATGAAAATTCTGGCACAAGAGACAGGGTAATGGGATTTTTACAATAGTGGCATCATTGAATCTTCGTGATTTATTGCCCCTAAGATGTTCAGGCTAGAAGAAATGAGATAAACGGGTCTGATTATCCAAAGGTGGCCCCCTCCATGAAAAAGTAAGGCACGCTCCTCCGAAAGTAAAATATGCACACAAATGACATGAGAGTCACACAAAAGTATATATGAAAATAGAAATTTTAAAATTTTAGAGGGCCGCAATGGCTTACTTTTGCCCTAACTTAGCTCCATCCCTAGTGGACCCTGCCTTTAGTTTATTCAACGTGCTGATCTGATTTCCCTGAGTTTCTTTGTCTTGTATTTCAAAAATCACATTGGGTAGATGACCATCACATTTAAAAAAATCAACTTTGATCACTTAAAATGGACGGCCAGGAGCTCTCTATATATGAACAACAGTGCAGGTTCAACGACTAGAAGTATCATTTTTTGAGATGGTAGAATGAATAAGCTGATCAAATTGGACCCGATTGTTGTCGTGGGCGGATCCAGATCCGGATCCGGATCTAAACAGATTGGATACATTAAATCCATTTTTTAAACAGATCAAACTGCTCATTCCATATCTGAACTAGTTGCGGATTTTAGATTTGTGAATAATTTAATGGTACAATAAAAGATTAATTTTGAAGTAACTGACACTGGGCTCCACTGCTCTTTGGGGTTTCAAAAAAACTCTAATACAACCTTAAATCACGCTAGAAAGACAACTCTTAGTTTGCACATCAGTGGTAAGATATTGCCGCTACTATGTGGCTTGCCCCTAATGCGGTCCGACCATTTCGTCTAAGAACGGAGTTACAAATGTCTAATACAATCGGTTGTACATCAGTGGTTCGAATCGCGACTTTTACTCGCTTCGATAAAAATCAACGCTTCATACCGCGGAACCCTAAATAAGGCTTCACAGATCAAGGTTCTAGGATCATCCCATCGACGTAAAATTAGGTGCGCTGCTGCTGCCCTAGACACATCGACCGACGTGGAGTGGTGCAGTACTAGCGAACTAGTATGATGATGGCTCCACTTTCAGGGCCCACAAGAGAGAATATAACATAAGATCGAGAGCGTCTTCTGTGTGTCATCACTAGACTAATCTTTTGGATCTTGGATGGTTAATTATGAAGGATTAGTCTTATTAAGAATAACAAATTGTGGACTAAAAGTGGTACCTTGAGAAGATGACAAATAGCGTTATGCTCCTTGATGAAGAGAGCTTGCAAAAGAGAAACTCCAGCCCAGCTGTTTCGAGCATCTCCGGTTATAGCAATTCCATCTTCATCATGAAGAAGAAGTCCATCAGATCCAATCTTTAACATCCAGACTTTGAAGGTCCTCACTTTCCCCAATTTTGCAGCATCGCTCCCATGTATGTCACTCCCATCCCTTCAGTTTCATCATCATAATCATCATTAGTGAGATCGGATCGTACGTCGTCCTCGAACGTTATGTAGAACAAGGTACACTAATCATCAATTACCTTAGCGTAATAATCTCAACCCTTGCTGCATAATGAAACTCTTTTTTATTTATAAAAATATGGGTGGTTAATATATATTTGTCATAAATAAAAAAATATAATCTTGATTTTCAACTTTACCAAATCCTATACAAAGAAGTCATTTCTAGATTTTTTATAAGGTAGGTAAAACATTATTCATTTGACTTCAGCATTTCTGCTGCCAAGTGTACGTTCAGATCATGGAATAATCTGAAAGGCCGGAGAGTGTCATAGAGGTCTTACCACCAAGGAGTCCGAATGTTCAAGTGTCCAGTTTTGATCTCATAGAAACCGGTTGGAAACTCCTTATTTTTGTAGAATTTGAACGATTTCAGTGGGCACTCGCTGGCCACTGAACTAGGTGCAGCCAGTTCAACCTGCAAAAGATAAATTAAGAAACAGCAAATAAGATGCCGGTACGTAGTTAAGGAGTAACTGAATTAGCACTGCTATTAATCTACAAGCAATACAAGATCATCTCTCGTATGCTTTTCCTTTTTTATTTTACCTGTTTGGTGTCCTCAAGGTGGTCAATCCAGTCATGTATCATGAACTGAATCCAAGAAGCGGCTATCATGTTGAATTGCTTGCCAGTGTCTACCAGGCTTTTCCTTGCTAGAAGTTTCGTGGCCACCACCATTGGATCTGGTTTCATCAGCTAAACCAAGCCATTCAAAATTATTGTTAGTGAACCTTTAGACATATTTACAGCCCCCAAAAAGTGGATGAACCAGTTTTATAGGATATAGATCAGATCACTGTATGTATAATGAATTAGCTTGTTCAGTCCAAGTTAGGAGGTAAAATCCTCAGTTAATTTCTGGTACCCAAGGAGAGCAAGTAGTACCTTGTCCTTCTGTTCCACAGGAGGCATGTTTCTTCCAAAAAAAGTGTCCTGGACAACAGAAGTGTTGCCTAATGGATCGTTATATCTCCCATCAGCTGTTCTATACCGATAATCTACAGGGTTGAACCGAACTCCAACTGGAGTATCGCCAACATTGATTAAATTGTATTGTTGATGAAGATGACGGCGGATCGCAAGATAAGCTAGACCCCAGAACACAGGTAAACGGTGCCATATCTGTAACTTATCAACATAATGTATCATCTGCAAAATCAACAACTAGAGAAGTTTAGAAACTTTTAAGAGTGGCCAACAACTCTGAAACACAAGAACTAACTAGAAGAGTTTTTGTGAAAATTATATGGTTTACGAGGAACAGAAGCCTGTCGATGAATGTCATATGTGGAAGAACTCCTCGAAAGTGTGGATGAACGAAGTGGAGAAAAGGCAGAAGGAAGAGGGACTTGATGTATTCCAAAGAGAAAGCCATGCTTGTTTGGTCTCTAGACCATTCAATGATGGCTCAAATATATAATGAGTTGTAGGAGAGTTTGAAAAAGTAGTGGTAATGAGATGAAAGGGCCTGATGCAATGAAGATTATGTAGACTGATCATCATCATCATCATCATCAAGACCTTATCCCAATTAGGGGTCAGCTACATGAATCTTATTCCTCTGTTCCTCCCTATTAAGTACCATGGCTTCATTTAGTCTCAAAATTTTTAAATCTTTCCTCACCACTCCTATTCACGTTCTTTTGGGCCTTTCCCTTGCCATTTTAGATCCTTCTCCTTGTATTGCCTCACTCCTAGCCGGTGCCGTTATTGGTCTCTTTTGAACATGTCCAAACCATCTAAGTCTAATCTCCCTTATTTTGTTACCTATTAGTGCTACTCCTAAATTTCCTCTGATATTTTTATTTCTAATTCTATTATTTCTTGTCTTACCCTTATGATGGTTGGACCAACGTAACATCCTAAAAACTGTGACCATGTTGTCGAAGGTAGTCATTTGTTCATTTTGTCTCCTATGATCACTACTTTTCATATGCTACAGCGTTGATATGCACGCAGAACCAAAGCGCCAATGTCAGATAAATGGTTCCAGCCATCAAAAGATGGGTGCAAGCTACAAAAGTAGCTCTAAAAAAGCTATAGCAGCTACACGACCTATGGAGGCTATAAGTGTTTAGCTGCTATATGTCATTGTAGATTAAGGGCTAACTGAGGGTGCAAAATTGACATGATTGTAGCCATTGTTGGCTGGATAAACCTATAGGTGTAGCACTTTCTTTAGCAGTTAGAGATACTTGTTTTGAAGAAAAAAAAATGTCATCATGCAGACAACAAATCAAATACGATGCCCCACTTTTGCACGGAGCATCACACCTTTGGATCATCCAAACCAATCATATGATTGCTGCTACATTATAAATCTCATAGATCACAAATTACAATGATTGCACAAGTTCTAAAATTGTGCAACAATCCCAATTTTTATCTATGAGTTATCGAATCTAAACGAGATCATATGATCTTAGAATCAACCAAATGATTGCCTACAAATGCAAAAGTAGAGCACCATATGGGGTTGGTACCTATTATGTTATTCCTAGCAAATAGAACTAAACACAAGCAAAGCAAATGGTCAACCACTTGGGTTGAGGACTAATAGCATCTGAAATATATATTTGAAGCACCTCAATGATCAAACAAAAAATATTAGAAACATATATACCATGATATTTTTTTAAAACTTTATACATGCTAGAATTTCTTCCCATATATGGTCATCTTTTTAAAAAATAAATAAGTTTATTAATAGCCCTTGTTAAACCTACAATTTAATTACTTCACAATAGCAATATAAAATAACAAATCATCTTTGCAGAACTTACATATAATTTATACAAGTTCATATAGCTTCTAATAATATCTAGATTTTAGAACCATAGTTTTCATTAGATGGCTATAAAAGTTAAGAATGACACCTAGTCCAATGAGATTTTTCAAAAAAGTTGAGAGATAACTTTTGAGATTTTGATGGACTTGATGCATCATCTCTTTGAACAATTCCCAAGGGTTCATTCCAATTAGTGCTGAAGAACCATATTTAGAAAAATCATACATCTGCACAACACGAACAAGAACTTCGCGTACTCAAAATCAAAATTGTCAAGTACTATTCAAGCATATTAGCTGTTAAATCTCCCAATAATATATTAAAAAATAGGTCTAGATATTTTACCAAGCAAAGACTTGTTTCAAATTTTCATCTACATTTTCACCTAAGCAATAACAAAATTATTTCAATGGATCCATTTAAAAACCTAAGCAATTAACTTACCCTATATCAAGAATAAGACCAAAGCAAAACCAATAATATGTACTATTAATAAAATCAATTATTTATAAGTGATACAACTGAATGTTTGATGTAAAGTGAGTGAGGAAAACTAATAAGCAAACGGTGCTAACCCTACCAATTGGAGCATCAATAATTGTTGCTATCTAGTATATGGTTCTTCAACTCCATTTAACTCAACATGCTCTACATCAAGAATTACTCTCCATGATTTTCTTGGTGACAATTATGAATAGTGCAAGGGAATCTAAATATCTATATGCAAGCTCACTATTGTTATTTGTGACTTAGTTATCTTGATATGGATTTTAAGTTTAGGATGGTTCTTACTGCTATTCTAACATCATTGTTAGGAACCACAAGGCGATAGGAATGAATGACCTTCTACCCTTTTCAAAGATATGAAAATAGCAAGCAATCACAATTAATTAAAATCTTTAAATGATAATGATTAGAAACTTTTCAAATTGAAATTCAACATAAAATGCAAGTAAGTAGGTAGCAAAAATACAATCATTAAGTAAAATGTGAGAAAGAATCAATGAAAGCAATTTAGCAAAGCCAATTTATGACCATATGGATATGCAACTAAGAGATCCAATGTTGATAAATGACTTAAAAAATGCTTACCAAGACTTAGTTCTTACTTAAGAAATTTATAAAAGAAGTTCATTAACACATAAAAAAATTCTTTCTTACTATGATTTTTTCCAACAAAATAGTAGAACACTTGCAATACATAAAACACATGAAAAATCTTAAAATAGTTAGATTCACAAAAATTGTGGTCAGATTTGTGAAAATATGTGGACCTAGTACGGTCTAATGATAGGATAATCTCAGATCAAATAGAATCACAAAATTCATTTTATATCTGTGCATTTCTTATACATAAAAAACTAGAAAGGTGTTTTAGTTTTTTTTAAAGATTATTTATACATGTGCTTTTACATTTGATTAGCATTTGATAGAGGAAGCACAAGTAGAATATTTCAACCAATATTTTTACATGTACCAAGTTCCACCATGATAAAAACATTTGGCTACTACATATTTGGTCAATGAGACATTAAAAACCTTAATAGTGTAAATTTATAGGATTTACTGAATAGAACCTTAAAACCTAGTGTCAAATTTAGAACCTTAATTTAAAAGCTTAGAGGAACAAATCCCACTCCGGTTTCAGAAATTACTTCAACATGTATTTCAACAGTCCAATTTATGTACGAAAACTTAAGCCTCAAATTCTACCTTGAGAATGTAGAAGCGTCAAGCAAACTCAAGATTTTCAAGTTGTCTTTTTATTGATACAGCTACATAAATCATAGAGAGGTTGAGACAAATACTTAACCTTCTTCTCTAGATGTACAAAGGAATCACAACTATGCTATTCAACGAGTGAAATTGACCAAGTTGGACCACTCTAGACAGTAATCCTCTCTATTAGTTTATTCTTAATATAAGAATCGCACATTATTGGTGAGAAACACCAAAAGAGTCTATTACATCAAAAAAAATTGAAAAATAAATAATTTGACATCTTTTCCCTTCTCTATTTCTTGCAGGCTCCAATGAAGGAACAAATATAAGATCTCCTCACCTCCAACACCATATGAGCTCCTCTTTATTGCTCAACTAGGGCTTAGAGCCTTTGCGTTTTTTCTATGAAGAGATTGAGAGATTCAAACTTTGAGTTTTGACCAAAATGAGAGAGCCAGAGACTCATACTTATAATTTTGATCAACTTGAGCATGTTATAGTTTAGAGAACTTTTGACTCACGTGTTTTTACACATGTTGAGTTGTTAAGAAGTTAATTAAAAACTAGGAAAACATAGGGGACCGCTAAAGTGACTATATAGTATTATTCCTGGCTTAAGCATACTAGCCACTATGGAAATGCAAACCGGCTCTAGCTAAAGCACAGTAACCACTATAGAAATCTAAGACCATCTCCAGGTTAGCCTGCCTTGTTTGCCGTATTTTCTTTTAGGGAGGTGCCTTCTTGGAAAAATGGGGCGCCCTGTGAAAACTTGTCATAGGGTTAGCATTCCTCTTCACACAAAGTCTTAGCCATGCATTGATCTGTTCGTAGGTTGTAGTTATACCAACTTTCTTTCTGTTTGGTATATAATAAATGCGTCGGCCCTGACGAGTAACCCACGGACAATATTTTTCAGGCATCTATCCATTTATCACATTTTGCTAATCGAAGAATTCCATATGGTGGAAATTTTGCAGGCACCTATCATATCTGGCCCCTACTTTATATGGACAAATTTTTTCAGGCATCTATCACGTGTGTCACATTTTGCCACTCGATGAATGCTAAATAAATGCCCCATACGAGAGTATCTGGGGACTACTTTGTATGTGATTGCTTGAGCTCTGTGGTGCATACATAAAGCATGTGGATTGGAGGATTTTAGCATTAAAATATTGATAAAGTGTTAGTTGTAATTGGAACAAACGGATTAAAAACTTGGCAATCAATGATGCTGTTTGATCTATTAGGCATGCTAAGCTAGAAAATTTACAGGAATTAGCTAAATAATGCAAAAACCGGCTCCAAATAAAGTGGTTACTAAACGCTCTCACATAGAGAGTATATGTAGCATTCCACTACCACTTTCATAGGAGGATATTTTCCATGCTCCACTTTAAATGGAGGATATATACCTTCTAGGTAGAGCTGGCAAAACCGATCAGCAGATTAAATCCGATCTGATGCTGATCTGAATATAAACAAATTAGAGACATTAAATTTGCACAGATAACGGAAATAAATTTTAATTCATATCTAATTTGCTATGGATGGTAAATTTATGGATAAACCGCAGATAACAAGAAATGACCGATGACCTTTTCAGAACATGTATTTCATGCACACAGCAATGCTACAGGACAATAAGAAGATCCTTGGTTACTAACTGCTGAAAGTTTCTAGTTCATTAAAACAGACAGACCAAATGCCAATGGCTAGAAATCTACATATTAGCGAGGAAATCGGAGATAGACGGGAAATGGATTATAAGCCTTTGGAGGGGAATCCCACACTCGTCGAATTCATCCATTTCTTAGTTACAGTAGGATAATGACGATTTATAACATCTCGAAGGCTCTCTGTTGTGTTCACCTCCCCAAGTCCCTTCTTTGTGTATGTTTCTTCATTGAAATCGTTGGTAAAGAAACGATCGCCCTCTAATCTCCTGTAAAACGCAGTTAAATCATGTGAGTTATACACCACAGTTTGGTGTATCATTGAACTTCTAAAAGATTTGGATCGAGATATATTAGCTGGACGCCCTGAGGATAAATATGAAGAATGCCGTCTCGCTGATGGCAAAACCCTTGATCTTCTTCTCGGCCATGAGACCTACAAGTAAGTCGAGCTTCTCAATCGAGCTTCTCAACATCATCACCGTACACTCCATGGAGGACCTTAATGGCTTTTGCATCGTCCGTTAGATCTTCCCATTTGGAGATTGGGATCATAAGCAGGCTTCTTCGGAAGTCATTGTATCGAGCAACACTCCTTTCCCTATCCCTATAGACTGGATTTATTAAAGAAAAATCGAATGTTACGTGCAGCATTCAATGTATCAGTTGTTCACAAAACTACCCATAATTATGGGATACGGGTATGTTCATAAGGAATAACCTTTAAGAGCAGCCAAGTCTACGTAATTTTTTCTATTGCTTCCATCTAGATTCTGGACAATAAGGTCCCTGAGCCATGGGGGATATTTCCACAGCACAAGCCACTTGCTTCGTGTCCCATTGTTACCAAGTGCTTAGTAAATCCAATTCCAGTCAAGGTCTTTTCTCCTCTAAGACCTATCAGATCTTTCATGGGAACCCTGATTTTTTTCCAAAACAGATAATCAGAACCGTCTACATCATACTAAATGTACTAACACTAAGATGATGCAATATACAGTGAAATGGCAAATGATTTGGCCTGATAGGTAATGGCCTTTTCAATGTGTAATGGCCTAGGCGCCCCCATTAAGCACCAACTAAAACGCCTACTGTCAAATGGTACAGAAAATAATGAGCAAGGGCCCATGAAGAAGTTACAATTCCTTGGATCATCAGAGAGAGAGAGAGAGAGAGAGAGAGAGAGAGAGAGAGAGAGAGAGAGAGAGAGAGAGAGGATACTGTTCAAGTAATGGTGGAGACTTGTTTGGGCCCGGGGCAACTAGGGTGTCTCGGAGCTGAAGATTATCAGGAAAAAGTGAATGCATTCTGTAAACACTGGTGAACTCTTCAAGCCTGCCAGCCCTCCCAAGGCAGCACCACCTACGTGCCCAAATGCATCTTTAAATTTCTTTCCCAACAACCCTTACCTGGGAAATGCACAGAACATTAGTTACAGAAGTGGGCAACCAAAGCATGTCAAGATCAAGTGTACGTATTGGTCAAGATCGATTAGTAGTGATGAGCATTTCATCAACCACTACCGTGTATGAACTATGCACTCTAATCACCTACTAATTTGCTTGCTAGACGGCAGGCAATGTATTGGTCTTTATTAGCTCAACAGTCCAATCAATGGCGTGGATCTTCGCGATCGCGGCCGATGTGACCAGTCTTTTACAGCTCTTCATCATTCAACTCAGGGCATTCTTTCTACATCTTCACTTCTCTATTGCTCATTTAGCTATTTTCAAAAAGCAAAAACTGGGGAATCGAAATGGATTCTTCTATCGCTCCTTACTCGACTTCCAACAAGATCAGTGAATGAAAATGGAGAGGACCAGAGAGGCGTTTCGACTAGGGTTTCTGAGCCTTTTGTTTTTTTTTTTTTTTCTATAAAAAGACTGAGAGATTCAGATTTCGAGTTTTGATCAAAACGAGAGAGTCTACTTACAATTTTGATCAAGTTGAGCATGCCATAAAACGGAGAAATTTTGACTCGAGTGTTTCTACACACGTGGAGTTGTTAAGAAGTTAATTAAAAAATAGGAAAACACAGGGATCACTAAAGCGACCATATAATATTGGTCCTGGCTAAAGCACAAAAACCACTAAAGAAATCAAAGAGTGGCTCCAGCTAGAGCACAGTAGTGTGACGACCCGGGCTTTTGAAACACATTTTATAATATATTTTTCAAAGGCAAGGGCATCCCCTTAGTAAATTTTTTTTTTTTTTTTGGCAAAACAAAGCAGCGAAAATTCTTTTATTTTAAAACTTGTTTTGAAAACCCAAGTCACCACTTCATACATAACATAAGTACAATTTGTGTACAAAATAAAATTCCATTGAAGGAATATGATTTTATTAAACTTCCAGGATCCATCCAGTGGTTCATAGTACACAACCCATTGTATCCTTACAATACTTGTCCAAATACACAATTCAAATTACAAAGTTCTAAATACAATACATGCTCTCTATACAATGTTTCAAGGAATATACCCTTTTTACTTATTCTTCACTAGTTCTTCAAGTCTTGAGCTCCTAAGTCTCCTTCTCTGTATCTGAGATATTGTAAACATTTTAACATTTACAATATCTTAGCAAGCTATGCTTGGTAGGGGATAAGAATGTAAGCTATTGACAGTAAAATCTCAATATTCAACTATCCCATAATTCATTCTATCATAAACACATTCACATGCCACTATTATTTATATGAACATCTCATTTCCTTATCATTTGTGTTCACCTTTATACATACATAGTATATAAGAACAAATCCGTTAAAATTGTAAAAATTATCAATAATCATTTCCATATAAAACTGATCAACTCCTTTCATTATAGGAGATTTGTATTTCAGCTAGTTACTATACTGGGATTTTCCCTTCTTGGGAAAAATATTGGTAATATACAATTACCTGGCATTTCATCATGCCATCCCTTAAGGCATTTCACTATGCCGATTTCATATGCATCATAATGCAAAATAATCAAGGACTACTATGCTTGCAGTCTGATCCGTACAAATACGCTTGATAACCTGTTCAATAATCCACTTATACCATTCTCAGTGGAAATTACAATATCCATGTCCATATGGGAGGACCATGGCTGTCACAGTGATGGCCTTCCCATAATTGCCTCACCCGACTTTTAACCTTTCTTAGGCTTGGTATTCAACATCATCAAGTTTCAGAGAGTGGGTGGCCAAACCCTCTTAACTCTCTTAGCATAGCATCCCCAGGCTTATGCCTGTTTAAAACAAAACCACAAGCCTCCAAGCTTGTATGTAAAATAATACTTATACATATCAGACTATCTGTCTGTTTAACTATGGCTGGAATATTTTCTACTTTCCTATTCACTTAGGGTTGTTCTCAATTATCAACTTATTTAATACTTATTTTCCTCATCATTTGGTTGGATCATATTTCAATTTGAGGTATTTACCTTAATATATTGGTATCATACATGTCAATACTTCAAAACATAAGATCATGTATTAGACATGTATCTTCATGTAAAGGCATTCTTAATAATCCACCTACCTCAATAAGGTATTCTTACTCCTTGAAATCTGTCATAGTCTCGATCAACATATATCTGTCAAATCATATGTATAATGTCATTTTTCTAATCAAGGGTACATACTACATGGTCTTTTGATCATCCTTATATAGGATGATCTGAATCTTTCTTCCTTGAATATCCTATATCCATGGGTTTAATATCATCTATACAAATACTATCTATATCATACATAACAATCTAATTTACATTGATGTTTCTTTTTCCTTATTATTTTTGATCATACAAGATCTCATTTTGTTTGATCATCCTTATCTCACTTACTATTTTTATTAGGGTTAGATAATTTGCTATCTTTTTATGTTCTTATTATTATTCAACCAGTTAATGTCTTACTTGGTTGAAGATAATTTATTTTTTCCTATCACTAGACAACTCCTTATTTCAGGATGCCAGTACTTACCAGTTAAAGTCTGCTCAAAAAGTGGTTAATACAACCCTCATGTAAGGAGGCGTTTAGACCTCTCTTACGTCAATGGGAGGTGAGGGAAAAGCACTTGGCTCTTGTATACCCCCTATAACCACAATGTTCAGAGTCCACTAGAGTGGTACTAGCTCAACCTTTGACAAGGTTCCTATGAGCTCTTTACCTTAAGTCCCTTCTCTAATTGATTTTAATTAATTTCCATGGATATGCACAATGTCATCCATGGATGTTCATTATTTTCCTATTTTGGGCCAAGGAAATGATAAATCATTTCTTATATTGTCCTACTAACTATAGCCCTTACTAAGTCAAAATCATTCATTCATCTTAGTTGTCCATGAATTTCTATATTTCATTAATTTACATTTTTGGTAATTTATGCTCCTTATATCTTAACAATTACTTAACAATTGAATTAAATTTGACAATAAGTAAATCATCGACTTGAAAGCATAAATCAAATATAAATTTAAAAACTATATACTAACATTCTTCCTATGAATATAACTTAAGCTAGTGAAATAAAACTAACATGATCCTAAGTTATGAAACACATCTTCTATCATAATGAAATCATGTTTAAATCCTAATTTACACTAACATGATCCTAAGATAATCAAATCTACTAACAAATTACTCATTTAGGGCATATCATACTAAAATTTAAAGATTACACTATCATGCTTTCTAACTTAGAACATAAATCACATTTACACTTCTATATCCAATAAAAGACAATTAAAACTTAAAACATAAATCACATTTAAAATTATATATCCAATAAAAGACAATTAAAATAATTTTATTAAGATTATTATAAACCTTTAAATATGATCCAACCATTAAATCTTAGGTGTTTTCCTTTAGATTAAGGGTTTTAATTACCTTTAAGGCTTTTAATCCATTAAGATCCAAAAATCATATCTACTTGATTTTGTCACATTTCATCCATGATCTAACTGGATTCCATCATAATATCATCCCTTTAATCCATCCCAAAGATCTTATCATACTTGATCTCATTGATCAAGTGGGTCCCTTTGTATTTTTTTATTTTTTATTTTAGGGATTTTCTACCATAAAGGGTAGATCCCCTATTTTATCCAAGATCTGTCCAAATTAACCATAGATATTACTTTATTACATTATTATATCATCACTAAAATAAATTTCCAAGATCTGATCACCTCAGATCTTGAAGATCTTAGAAATTGGACACTTATTTTAAAAAATACAGAAAAATACAGATATAATTTTTAGAAATATTATGACTTCATTAGAAACTAGACATTACAAGCTTTCCATAGCTTCTTTCTGATCTCAATTTGGAGTTCATATGACTCCACAATCTTAAATTGAAGTTTTTAGCCGTTCATAGGGTCCAGATTTGATCTGGGCCCATTAGAATTAATCTCTCTCAATTGAGGGTCCAAACCTTGTTAGATTTTCTTGAAAATTGTACCCTAGAGGTTTTTGACCCTTCTAGATTGATTGGAAAACTCAGAATTTCCATCTGAGCTCTCTATCACCATAAATTGAAGGGGCTGGTATTTACTTTGTTTTTACCATTTTTCATTCAAATTAAATTACAGAAAAATAAAAATTACACTAAAACATAATAAATATGAATGGGAAGTAGTTCCACCTACCTGATTGGAGGAAAAACATATATTTGATGCTCAATTTGAGAGAATTACCGGTTGATGATAATATAGCCCGATTGTCCACCTTTTTGTGATTTTCTCTTGTTGGAACCGTTGGATCTTGAAATTGATTTGAGAATTTTGTATATAATGTAGTATAGGAGGTTATGGACGGTGGAATTTATCAGATTCTACCTGGAATGGAGTGCCTAATTGAATTTAGGTCTCTTGTTCCACTTAGAAAGAGGAGAGAGAAATAAGAGAAATAGAGATTGGGGAGGGATGAATGAGAATTTGGAGCTGAAACTCCAGGGAAGATTTGGAAATTTCGTGGTTAAGGTTGTGAAAATTTTTGGAAATTTTTGGAACATATTTATAGCCAGATTTGAATTTTTTTATCATTTCTTTTGATAGGATATTTTATTACTTTATAATTTTTTATTACAAGTGCATTCTCCATTCTCCACTACAATCTCCACTACATTCTCCACTACCAGAAATAATGCACTGAGCAATTATTGTTGCTTCTAGAATGTTGGCCCACTTTGTGGGCCCCACTTTTATGTGAAAAGACGTTTTTGCCCTTTGAACTCAAAAATTGGAGAATAATAGACAATATTTGTCCGAACTCAGAATCGAGCGTACTTAGTGGCGTTGGAATCGTATTTATAAGTACTTCATGAATATTGATGTCTTATTTCTTGAATATGGAAATGGGTAAAATTACCATTTTGCCCCTAAATGGAGAAAATTAAGAAATTTTCATTTTAACTCAGAATTGAACGTACTTAATATTGTTTCGATCAGTTTTCCAAGTACATCTATAATTTTTATGTTTTAATTCATGATATAATCTCCATAAAAAGAGAATTTTCAATAACCTAATATTCCAAATTTCGTAATTTCTAAAAATTCAAACTTTATTAATTTGCCTTAATAAGTTACAAAAATTTGGGGTCATTACAATCTTCTACCATACAAATCTAAGTGCAGCTCAAGCTTCCTTAAGGAGGTGTCTTCATGCAAAAATGGGGCGCCCCATGGAAACTTGTCATGCTACTGCGCTGGAGATAGCATTCTTCATCATACAAAGCTAGAGCAGTTGCATGAATGAGTTAAATCATGCAAAAGTGGCCGGGCTCCAAATGAAGTGGTTTTCAAATGCTCTCACATGGAGAGTGTATTTAGCATTCCTCTTAACACTTTAATAGGAGGATATTTTCAGTTTCCCACTTTAAATGGAGGATACCTTCTTTGTAGAGCTGGCAAAATGAATCAGCGCATCAAATGTCATCTTATCCGTGCTGATCTGAATATAAACAGATTAGAGACATTAAATTTGCACAGATAACGGATATATATATATATATATATATATAATTTTCACAGATAACATATTTATATATTCAAATTCATATCCAAGATGCCATGGATGATAAATTTACAGATAACTGGCAGATGAAAAGAAATGACCAATGACATTTTTAGAAAAAAAAGAAAAAAGAGTTCTAGGAAGATTAAACGCTCATGAGCTTCTAAAAGAGTAGAGTGTGTTCCTAGGATTTGATTTTGAAAGATCTAAGCCATTTATGATGTTTGTGTATATAAAATTAGGCAACCCATGAGAAATCAATGCATTTGGATGATCTGAACCACTTATTTTGTGTCTTTGAAAAAACAATGATTCCAATTTTGAACTCAAAGAAACATAAGCTAATATCTCCCAAAGGGCATGAAATTTGGCCTATCTAAACCATTCTAGACATGATGAACAACTTAAACTTTCTGTTTGTTCCTACTCAATTCATAATTCATTTCTTTCTATTTTTATCCAAATGTGAAGGTTCCTTTCTAATTGTATGATACCTAATTGCTTATCTTTCCACTATTTTTTTTGGTACGAGTACTGCATACAATGTGAAATGCACACACACACACACACACACACACACACACACACACACACACACACTTCCTTAGAACTAGTACACTTCCCCTAATGGAATTTCTTTTCTATTTTACGTAGAGTGCTACACAAATGGAATGAAGACAAGAGTGGGAGGCCTCTAGTGCCAACAACCATACGGCAAGGCATTGCACTATCTTTGGACATATTGACTCCTTGAGTCATGGTGGGGGCACATGCTCAAGAGCATGTGTCATGAGGAAGTCCATTCTCTTTTTCTTTCATTTTCCTTCTTTTTCATGTATGGTGAAATATATCTAAATAGGAATTTTTCTCCTTCCCCTAAAATGAAGGTTCCTCTAACTCTTATTCTACTTATAGGGGATTATATTGATAATATGTTTATTTATAAGGATTATTTTTTCCCTTTGTAATGCACTTTCTACCATTAAAAATTTAGGCAAAACCTTTCAAAAGTGAGGTATTCTTAGGGGGATCTAAAGAATTCTTTCAATTAAATTTTGAAGACCGTTAGACCAAAATCCTAAAGTAGAATTGATTTATGTGCTACAGATAGCTATACAATAGTAATAACTTATTCACTTTTAGTTTATATTTCCCTTTCCTTTGAAATTTAATTTTCCGTAGGGCACAAATTAACTTCTAAAATTAATTTGGTGGAGGTGAATGGCTTATTTGTAGTTCGAAAGGTGAACAAGGTGATAGTACACTTCAATTTTAGAAATAGATACAATTTGTTTGAATTTTTAATCCATTAGTAAAACCTGTGGAGTTATGCCAAAGCTTTTAACCTATTGCACTTGAGAACTTTGTTTGAAGCCTAGGAAGTTGAAGATGCTTGTAGACGCTTATGTGACCTTTTCAATTATTTTCCCTTATTTATATTCTTTCTTTTGTCTTAAAAAGTCTATTATGGATCAATTTAATCATATCCATGATTTTGTTTTAGGATTTTGGAACATATATTTGTGTCATTAGTCAAGTGGAGCTTATTTACTCTCTCTCTCTCTCTCTCTCTCTCTCTCTCTCTCTCTCTCTCTCTCTCTCTCTCTCTCTCTCTCTCTCTCTCTCTCTCTCTCTCTCTCTCTCTCTCTCTCTCTCTCTCTCTCTCTCTCTCTCTCTATCTATCTATTTTGCTTTTGCTTGTATTTGAAGTTTGATTATATAAACTAGTAGTGTACATGTTTTACTACCCTAATTCAAAGGCTTCATTTTACTTTGTAGAAGACTATAAATTGAATTTAATGTTTCTTAATGTTTTAATTTTCAATTAAGATTAGTATTTGATATGAAGTAGATATCTATCAACCGAATGTGAGGTTTACTAAAATTGTATATCATTATCAATTGGAAAGTAGCATCTTAGTGATGGTTCATACTTACACGTTTACCTTATTGCAGGTGTTCCTTGATTAAAAACTGCAATTGTATTGCTTCAAAACTTTATCTGAAGCCTTAGAGGATAAGATATTTTTAGAGGCTTTGGTGGAGGTTGGAAGTTCTGTTCCCCTGTACTCTTTATATTGTCTCAAATTTCTCTTATAGATGATTTTGATTATGTCCATGATTTTGTTTTTAGGCTTAGGATTTTGAACACATCTTTGTCATCAATCAAGTGGAGCTTGCTTTTGATTCATTTGTGTGGAAGAGTTAAAGACACCAGATTTTCTTTGTGTTGCATTCGCTCTTACATTATATCCATAAAATGCTTAGATAAATAAATTCATTGGTAATTGATCTAATTATATATACTCTATTTTTATATCCATTAGCTATTTCGAGTATTTCCAATGAGGGTTAATAAAAAATACTTGTACTTTTGGTGTTACCTTTTTAAAACATCTATAAAAAGCTCCACGTTAATGAATGGATATGCTCAAATGCAATAGACTTAACTGTAATATGTAGCATTATCATGCACATTTGAATATATCATTTTCAATATAAACACTTCTTTGTTGAAGATATTTTTTACATCTTTTCCTGAGGTATATAATTATGAATCAGAAAGTTGCATGTTAATGATGGTTTATCATCAATTAAGTATAGCTTGATTTTGATTCATTTGTGTGGAAGAGGTAAAGACGCTAGTTTTTTATTCTATTACGTGCTCTTGCATTATATCCATAATATGTTTAGATAATAAATCAATAGATAATTATTTTAATTCATTATGCTCCATTTCGAGTTCTTCTGATAAGTGGTAACTAAAAATCACTTGTGCTTTTGGTGTTGTTTTACTAAAACATGTATATACTGTCCCATATTTGTGATTGAACACTCAAATGTAACACCACTTGTCTTACATGTTTCTTCATTTTTATTCTATTTTTTAATTGATTCCTTTATGAGTTTGCGAGGTTTTCTATCTTATCTAAATTTTTTTTTTTACCATTTCTAGTAGGCTTATATGTAGAGGAAGCTTGCACAATGGTAGAGTTGTTGCCTTATGACTTGGGGGTCATGGGTTTGAATTATGGAAACAGTCTCTTACAAAATGCAAGGTAAAGCTATGTACTATAGACCCTTTAAGGTTTCCCTAGACCTCTCATATATGGGAGCTTTGTGCACCGGGCTGCCAATTATTTCTAGTGGGCTTAAATAAGTTAGTATTGGTTGGGTTACTTTCAGCTCATACATTCTCTTTCCTTTGTTTAACATACTCCTTGTTGATTTTTGGATTAAGTGATCGTAGATAGGTTGATATGGTAACTTTCCTAAATAAAATTCAACAAGTGAATTGTTAATTCTAGAATGGAAAAGGGGAAATGACTTTATATATTTTAGACTGCAGAATTGAAAGTGCAGAAGGGGAGCCTTGGTGCAATGGTAAAAGTTCTCATCATGTGACCTTGAGGTCACGGGTTCAAGGCGTGGAATCAGCCTCTTGCAAAATGCAAGATAAGGCTGCCTACTATAGGCTCTTGTGGTCTGCCCCTTCCCTAGACCTCACATAAGTGGGAGTTTTGTGCACTAAGGCTGCCCTTTTATTTTTGAAAGTGTAGTAACTGAGAATTCAACTTGCAAGAGCTGTCTATAATGATGCAGATATATACCTTGTGCAAGATCCTTTCAGTGCAGTGGATGCACATATAGCTGCCATCTTTTATAGCATTAATGGCATTTGAGATGAACTTGGAGAGAGAGAGAGAGAGAGAGAGAGAGAGAGAGAGAGAGAGAGAGAGAGAGAGAGAGAGAGTATTTAGTATGTAACCCATTAGAATTTACTACAAAACAGGAACAGGACTTTATTTAAATAAGGAGGCAGTTATTACATATTTAGCGGCACTAACGTGCCTACTTGGAAGGAGCCACCTTAGAAGCTAATGCTTCTACTGTCCTGTTACACTAACATAACTATATATTATCAGTCTTCCACGCTTGAGGTTCAGTTCTGAATTTTACGAAAGAAGAGGGGCATTCTAACGGGCGCATTGATTCTAACCTCAGCAACTATCGCCCCATCCATATGGAGGCCAGTTTCGTTGGTGGCATAAATCCCAAGAACATAAAAGGTCACTCTTGCATGACGTATGCAGCAGCAGAAGCCCACAGTTTGGAACGTCAGATTCTGTCCACTGTGTTCGGCCGCCCACCTTGCAACCTCGTTGAAGTCTCCGGTATTGCATATAGTGGCGCGTGGAGGGATCTTTGACCTTAGATGTTCTTCGATTTCACAGCCATTGGGGAGCTTCATCAGTAGTTGTTCCCCCTCAGCAGCAAGGGTCACAGCAAAGTCCAGCAGCTGTTGTTCTCCTGGAGTGGGGTTATCCTGCTGGTTGTCTCCTCTAGTAATGGGGGCCGGCTGAGTCGGAGTGTGAGCCATGTCTGAATGGACGAAGAAGGTAAGAGAATAGCTGAGCGAAGTGAAGTGAAGAGGAGCAGTGAGTTGTATCTACTTGCTTACAACGTCTAAGAGCCCTTCTATTTATACACCTCCAAGATCCTCCCACATGCATTCACACGTATCTACGTACACATCAAGCATCTGGAAGCATGTATTACCACTCAGCTACTGCTAAGTCTGTTTAATGTTAAAGGCGTTATACAATGTCGCCCTCTATTTTTACACCTCCAAGACCCTCCCACATGCGTTCACACTTAATTAGGTACACATCAAGCATGTGAAAAACGGAATGTAGACCAGATTATATATATCATCATTAAGGCCTTATCCTAATTAGGAGTCCGCCATCTTATATATATATATATATATACACACACACACACATCGTCATCATTAAGGCCTTATCCTAATTAGGAGTCAGACAGGATATATATATGTGTGTGTATGTGACTTTTGTATAGCAAAGCTCATTATACTAGTTCATCTGCTCCCCTGACCTTGTGACATTGTATGGACAAGTCATATTAAAAGAGAGCAAGCAGCAGCATCCAAGAAATGGGGTTTTGCATCGGGTAATATATAAACTGCTGCTTATGAAGAGCTTCTAGATGTCTAGCGCCAACTATGGAAGTACAATTCCTTCAGTGTTAGATGTCCCTTTCTGATATGATTCTTAACCGGTAGATATCCAAAGCTAGGGGAGTTATATGAACAGTTTGCAAATATTAGGCAAATTTGATAATTTTGGCATATGAAAATTCTAGCACAAGAGACAGGGTAATGGGATTTTCACAATAGTGGCATCATTGAATCTTCGTGATTCATTGCCCCTAAGATATTCAGCTAGAAGAAATGAGATGAACGGGTCTGATTATCCAAAGGTGGCCCCCTCCATAAAAAAGTAAGGTTTCTCCGAAAGTAAAATATGCACACAAATGACATGAGAATCACACAAAAGTATACATGAAAATAAAAAAATTTAAAATTTTGGAGGGCGGCAATGGCTTACTTTTGGCCTAATTTAGCTCCATCCCTAGTGGACCCTGCCTTTATTCAACTTGCTGATCTGATTTCCCTGAGTTTCTGTCTTGCATTTCAAAAATCACATTGGGTAGATGACCATCGCATTTAAAAAAATCTACTTTGATCACTTAAAATGGACTGCCAGGAGCTCTCTATATATGAACAACGGTGCAGGTTCAACGACTAGAAGTATCATTTTTTGAGACGGTAGAACAAATAATCTGATCAAATTGATTCGCCCTGATTGTCGTCGTGGATCCAGACCTAAACGGATTGGATACATTAAATCCGTTTCCCAAACAGATCAAACTGCCCGTTCCATATCTGATCGAGTTGCGGATTTCAGATTTGTGAATAATTTAATTGTACAATAAAAGATTAATTTTGGAGTAGCTGACCCTGGGCTCCACTACTTTTTGGGGTTTCCAAAAAACGTTTAACACCCCCTTAAATCACACAGATATTGCCGACTAAAAGTATTTCAAAATTTTGTCGACTTAAGTGTTTTACGTCAACAGAAGGCAAGATATTGCCGCTACCCTACTCCTCTGGCCTGCTCTAATGTGGTCCGACCTACACAATGTGTTGCACACCATAGGCTCGAGTCGTCACATTTCCCTGTTGCAAATGTGGGTCCGACAAAGTGCCTATCAAACAAGCACCGTTTTTTTGCTTTGCCCTTGTCAGCCCCAGCGGTCCATGAGACAAGCTCACATGGTTCTGGTCCCACACCCGGTGAATGTCTGATTCGTCAGATGAAGTCTGAGAATATCAATCAGCATATGTAGCTTCAAAAGTCAAACAAGCGGGCCAGATTTGTGATAGCTGTTGGACGTTAGTGGATTTGATTCCATCGACGTGGCATAAACCATCTTCGTTAAGAGAGGAATCCTAAAACAACATGCCCTATGAGGAGCGTCCATCGGAAGCGCCTGAGCGTCGCATGAACCAGCTGCAACATTCGATGATCCCATCCGTCCGTCTAATTGCTCCTGCTCTGAAATAAGATTCTGTGATTTTAGCATCCTGAAAAAGACAGCGAGTTTAACCGCTTTTAGTGTAAGTTTCTAGCCCATTCATGTGATCGGAAGTACAGCTTTTGGTATGCAAGAATCGTCCTACTTGTAATCAGGGATTTAAAGTTTGAATAATTAGATGAATAAGTCAGATCATCTAAAGTTTGGAGTCCACGATACAATGAAGGCGCCTTCAATAAAAGCGTCTTATGGAGTGTGTCCTCTTTGCATAGGTGGGTGAAAGCTTATATTCTTCCTTCAGCATTTCCCAAAACTAAAGCGCCCAAAAACAGCCCCATTTCACACGGCAGTGATGTAGACAACCATTGAAAAAATTCTTTTAAATTTGTAAGTAATTGCTTAAACAAAATCATAGAAGAGCATTGAGCTGGATAACAGGATGTCGAGCATTGTTGGCCTAGGCTCCATTACTTTTTAGGGTTTTGAGAAACACTTTAATAGATTGTACAATCACAATAGGAAGTCAACTTTTAATTTGAAGAAAAACAAATATATATATATTAAATACAAAATTAAACTTTATCAACTATAGACTAAGTATTTAACGTGCACAACAGACAAACTATTGTTGCTACTCTTTGGCTTAGCCTTACGTGGTCCAGCCATTTCATCTATGAAGAACATTACAAATGTGTAACACAATCGTTAGCACACAAAGGTTCAGGTTGCCACTTTTTCCTTTGGTCCAGGATTGGATTTAGGAGTGCTTATGTTAGAGAGTGTGTGAAGTGATTTTCTTTCACAAGAAAAAGGAAATTATGATTTAACTAGATTCTCTTTATGAAGTACAAAAAAAGAACCTTGATTTCCCCAGTCAAGAAATAACATCAAGTTATATGATTTGAAATTACTTTTGCCTATGGACAAAAGAGAGATGAAATCAAATTGCAATGAACATTCCACCCTAAAATAGTTTCCTCCAATGTGGTAAGATTTTTGGTTTTTTTTTAATGGTATAGGCATACTATTGAAGAGTCTTGAATCGTGACTTGCTTGATTGAAACTCACTATTACTCCACTGCACCACACGAAATTGTTGTAGAAAATTAGAAATATCTATATCTAATGTAGATTATAGGGGTGTGTCCAACTCAAGTTTTACAATTTTATCTGCTTTATAGATGTTTGGGAGGTACAATCTTTGTTCTCCTATCATGAAAATCCTGTTGATTGAGTTAGTAAACATTGCAGTGCCAAGCTGATGAATGAAATCTTTTTAGAATGCTAGAATCATCCAATTGGAATTAGTCTTGGGTTGCAAGCTGTCCAAAGTTTAGTACTCAGATGCATATTCTTGATCAACCACATATGCGGACAATTTGGATTGAAAAGTTAAAAGTTTCTCCTAAATGTATGTTTTTCAAGTTTGCCCTTTTAAACAGAATCAACTAGAGAGATATATAGGGTTACAAGATAGATTAGCGTTGAGAGAAATCTTAGCTACAGATATAAGAAACTCTCACAATGTGACACCCATAGTTTTCTAAAATCTTTTTTTTTAATATTAATAGTAAAAAATTTATTATTTCAAAATAGGCAGGATCTCTGACATAAAACTCAAATATTTAGAAATTTTACGTAGCGTCAAGGAAAAATGCCCGATAAAGAAAACCTTGAGGGTCATTTACACCAACACTTTTAAACACATTGAGCATGCTCAATTACAAAACCACAAGAAAATTGTGCAAACTGCAAAAAGACGATGATAGTAAAAATCCCAAAGCTCCAGGGTCCATCCAAGATCACTACATCATTCATACATAAGCATATACACACTATACAATGGTCAGGGTCTAATATATCAAGATACAAATATCTACGTAGAGCGCCAAAAGTCCAATACCAATCTAAGAACGTACACTATTATGTCTCCGAATGCAAACGGTATAGAGTCCTCAGGTCATCATCCCGATCCACGCTACTCCACCTGCCTCCCTCTCTGACTGTTGCGCTCCAACTCTAAGGCATTACAAAACAAAGCAATGCCGTAGCAAGCTAAGATTGTGTAGGTGATTTACATTTAATATAAAACGATAAGAATTAACAAGGTACAAAAACCTCATATTCATATGATGAAAAATATACCAATTCCATGATATAAATAAGGCAGTATAAGTCATGGTGTCAGGACATGCAAAATAAAAAAAGATATGCAGATACGAGTAAGCTATAACCACGTGAGTCTATATCTAGAGAACAACATGAATGTATATCAAAGCATCGAAACATCATACATGGTTAAGCCCTATGAGTGTCATCAAGTACACTCACGACAACGTGAGGTCAACTCTTAATACCATTCACTTTCACCCTTTCACCTACATTGGGCACTTAGGCACTCACGGAAAGGCGCATTCCAATTCTGCTTTCACCTTTCACCCTTTCACCCACACAGGCACTCAGCACTCACAGAAAGATGCATTTCACGCCCGCTTTCACCCTTTCACCCACAAAGGGGCACTCAGGCACTCACGGGAGAAGGGGAATGCATCCTATCCCAAGCTCAATAGTCTCAATTATCAAGGTATAGAGACTCCCACGTATCAAACATTTCAAGAGTCAGACAATGAAATTGAAATATGCCAAAAACAGTGCATAAAACATATACAAGGAAAGTAGTAAACATCTCGGTAACACATACTGAAAATGGTCTCATGCAGCGTGATAGGGCATACATCCTATGCCTCAAGGTCTCAATCACTAAGTCATGATTTGAGAAATTATGGGAAATTGCGAAAAAAAACACCGACCTCGATAATGCCAAACTCTAGTCAGGCGTGTAGGCAATATCAAGTAGCACACTCTGACGTAACTGTCACATTATAAGTCATTATTGCTTGTTAGACCTCTCATTTTCATCATGACCATTAAAATTTCTATTTTGTCTAGTGTGTCACATGTATCTCTATGATCATACATCGATCGGATGGTCAAATCACTCTTGATCAGCACATTCTAAGGTAGCTGCCTAAATTGATCGTCAGGATTATTTTTCTTGGCAATTCCATGATGTCTGCCCTTCAAATCTCCTAGATCATCTCATGTTTGATGTGTACAACCAAAGTCTAAGGCCTAATCATCTATTGATTGGCTTGATCTAAATAATCTAATAGCATTTAGTAATTTGGCTATTAAAAAGTTACTCTAAACTATATTTTTATCTTAAATCTAGGTTAGCCTTGTTGAGACGATCACAACAACTCTTTCAGATCATGATTTAAACCTCTGTAGCTCATAGAATCACATCTTTTATGAATGGACGGTCAAAAACCCTCAAAATCGAGAAAAAGGGCCTACCACACATGTGCTGCTCGCGTGTGCGCTGCACGTGTGTTGCGCGACCGTCCCGCACATGGCTCTTGCAAGCCGCATTGCGTGGGGCACTTGTCGCGCCACGCGTCCTGCGCATGGCACAGCACCCGTCCTCCTCTTTGCGCGCATGGCCCGTCCAGTGTCCCCTGTGTGGCTCACACATCACACCATGCATCGTGCATGGTTGTGACGCGTGTCGATGCGGGTGCCCCATGTCGCGCACATGTCGTGCGTGCGCTTCCCACTCGGCGCGCTCGCCATCTTGTCGCGAGTCGCCGTTGCCGAGGACGGTGACTGAATGAGGGCAGGCCAAGAGGGCTCGCAGGCTTCTAGGCTAGCAAGCTTCTAGACAAGGTGAGGGACTGAGAGTTAATCTCACATCCCTAAGAGAAAAATTACTGGACTGTTAATAAGAGTGGCGAGGACTTTCCTTTCAACAAGGCCTTTTCCCCCACGGGGGAAAAATAAATTGTATAGGGGCTAGGTGATATGGGCCCCAGTCACCAAAACGAATAATATCGTTGTAGGGTGTGGGCCCTCGGGCTATTACAATAGTATCAGAGCCAACCCGTGACCCGGTGTGGGTGGCTAACCACACGTGGGCGCTCACGTGTGACATGCGAGGACGTGTGTCCCCTAAGGGAGAGAGGTGAAGCCCTGACCGATGAGGGAGGGCTAAGAGGGCTGACAGGCTTCTAGGCAAGGTGAGGGACTGAGAGTTAGTCCCATATCGTTAAGAGAAAAGTTACTGGGCTATTGACAAGAATGGTGAGGACTTCCCTTGTAATGAAGCCTTTTCCCCTACGGGGGAAGAACAAAACTGTACAGGAGCTAGGTGATATCGACCCCAGTCTCCAAAGCGGACAATATCGTTGCAGGGTGTGGGCCTTCGAGCTGTTACACACAACCACCAATATGGTAAATTTCTTTAAAGAATCTCTCAGAATCAGCTATTAGTATAAGATCATGTCAACTTTGAGAGAAATCTATAAACAAATCTCTTCCTTGTTGATCTTTCAACTAGGGAGAGATCTAGTGTTTCAGCTACGAGACCAAATCGACTTGCAGATAAATCTTCTTCAAAAATCTAACAAAGAGCTATAAATATTTGTTACAGGGTTTGGAAGTAAGTTTTAGAGAGAAAATTTTAGATTTTTGATAGCAAGATTGTGGAGAGTAGAAGGAGAATTGTAGATCAATGTGTTAGGATAGGCTGTAATCCCTTTGATAAGCAATCAATTTAGTAAAGATGTAGATTCTATTATGTTATCAAAGCCATAGAGTGAAGATCTATAGTCCCCAATTAGATCTATCACCTCCTCTCTTGCTGCAACTTTTTACTCCATCTCTCTTCATGGCGTCAACTACGGCACTCTTGTTGACAACCCCCCACCTCTCTCCCAATTCACTGGGTTCCTCAAACCTAGCACAACAATCAATCACATCAAATTGTTAAAAGTTGATTCAACCATCCTCACTGCCTTCAAAGACACTAGCATTCTCACAAAACTCCTTGTCACCCAAAATTGGCTCCAAACCAACATTGCCCCTCTTCTACCCAGCCACCAAAATCAATCGGATCTTAGTCAGCAAAGAAGCAGTCTGCACCTGCGACCAAAAACCTCATCGTCCACCTCATTCTAGCCATGAGAACCTCCAAGATCCTCCCCCATGCATTCACACTTAATGGAATGTGTGTGTGTGTAGACAGACAGACAGACACACACACACACACACACACACACACACACACACACACACACACACACCCACCCACCTAATATGTGATATGGCTATGAATACAAGTGTGGTAGAATGCCCTACTGATACAAAATTCTTATATAACTAGACAATCTCGTTCGTTAAACCTAAAGAAGTTTATAATATTAGAAAATTTAACTTCTCGTCAACAAAAATAATTAAAACAAATAGAACAAACAATCAATTTAAATAATACAGAGAAAATTGTTAATCTGTTCTATATATGATATGTATGTTGAAGTGAGACTTGGATTTTACAAATTAATTTCAAAGAAATTTTTTTTTACTGTTTAGTTTTCAAAAAATAAATTATTATTAAGGGCCCTGTCTTTGCAAAACACTTGTAAAATTGTGTTATAAAAACTCAGGTAATCACAAGTACATATCGTTATCTTTTTTTGTTATTTGTATTCTAGTTTTTCCATCACTAATAGTGAGGTAATGATGCGAAAAACGGAATGTAGACCAAGTTATATATATATCATTATTATCACCATTAAGACCTTATCCTAATTAGAGGCCTACCAAGTTATATATATATGACTTTTGTATAGTAAGAGATGCTCCTTAGAAAGTAAAATATGCGCACAAATGACATGAGAATCACACAAAGGTATGTATGAAAATAGAAATTTTAAAATTTTGGAGGGCCGCAATGGCTTACTTTTGCCCTAACTTAACTCCATCCCTAGTGGACCCTGCCTTTAGTTTATTCAACTTGCTGATCTGATTTCCCTGAGTTTCTCTGTCTTGTATTTCAAAAATCACATTGGGTAGATGACCATCACATTTAAAAAAATCTACTTTGATCACTTAAAATGGACGGCCAGGAGCTCTCTATATATGAACAACAGTGCAGGTTCAACGACTAGAAGTATCATCTTTTGAGATGGTAGAACGAATAAGCTGATCAAATTGGACCCCATTGTTGTCGTGGGCGGATCCAGATCCGGATCCGGATCTAAACAGATTGGATACATTAAATCTATTTTTTAAACAGATCAAACTGCTCATTCCATATGTGATCTAGTTGAGGATTTTTGACACTGGGCTCCACTGCTCTTTGGGGTTTCAAAAAAACTCTAATACAACCTTAAATCACGCTAGAAAGACAACTCTTAGTTTGCACATCAGTGGTAAGATATTGCCGCTACTCTGTGGCTTGTCCCTAATGCGGTCCGACCATTTCGTCTAAGAACGGAGTTACAAATGTCTAATACAATCGGTTGTACATCAGTGGTTCGAATCGCGACTTTTACTCGCTTCGATAAAAATCAACGCTTCATACCGCGGAACCCTAAATAAGGCTTCACAGATCAAGGTTCTAGGATCATCCCATCGACGTAAAATTAGGTGCGCTGCTGCTGCCCTAGATTTGATCGTGACCGAAAACGCAAATGTGGGTCTGATGAAGGGTCTTTCAAACAGCCAGTCTCAGCGGTCCACGACACATCGACCGACGTGGAGTGGTGCAGTACTAGCGAACTAGCATGATGATAGCTCCACTTTCAGGGCCCACAAGAGAGAACATAACATAAGATCGAGAGCGTCGCCTTATGCGGAGCGTCCATGGGAAGGGCCTGATGATCCCATCCGTCCTTCTATTGGTCCTGCTCTGAAATACGATTCTGGGATTCTAGCATCCTATAAAAGAGAGTGAGTTTAACCGCGTTTATTACATGTTTCTGGCCCATTCCTTCGATGTCATAAAAAGTATGCCTTTTAGAATGCTAGAGTCATCAAACCTAGCTATTTGAGCCATCAAGATCCAAAGTCCCAAATACTTAGATGAACGAGTCAGATCATTCAAAGATTGGGCTGCGCAATGTCAAGGAGCACCATCAACAAACGTGTCTTATAGAGCGTGCCCTCTTAGCACCGGAGGGTGTAATCTCACTGTCTACTTTCAGTTTTTCCAAAAATAAGGGCAGCCCCGGTGCACGAAGCTCCTGCCTATGTAGGGTCTGAAAAAGGGGCGGACCACAAGGGCCTAAAGTACACAACCTTACTTTACATTTTGCAAAAGGTTGTTTCTACGCCTTGAGATTACTCAGCCTTATCTTGCATTTTTCGAAAACTGAACAGCCCAATTTTACAGCCCTACTTCATGCGGTGACGTAGACAACAGCTGAAAAAATTCTTTTAAATTTGTAATTAATTGCTTAAACAAGATTATAGAAGAGCATGAAGGGGAATGATGGGATATTTCGCGCATTGCAGATGTTTCCTGTGGTGCACCCTACTTTTACATGATGGATCACAAATCATTGATCAGACCCGCCATCTGATTTTAGGCCGACCTCTAAATTACTATTGACCTAAAAAGAAAAAGGACTAGATGAGCTTAGAATATAAACTAGACAAACATTATTTTGTTGGCAGAACGGGGACGGTGGAAACCATGTTTAAAGAGCAATCGACATTCAGCAAGCAAGAAGCACAATTTATAGGTCTAATATGCATTCAATAGCTTTGATGTTTGGCATACAAGCGATCTGGAGGTATAGAACTCAGATGGATGGGTCTGATCAACGATTTTTTAGGCCCATCATACAGCTGTGATGTGTGCACCATCCCATCATTCCACGAATCGTAATGTCCAACTCTAATTCAGAATATCAGAGCTAGTCAGAAATCTCTTCTTCTTTTCTCTGTCATTCGTCCTATCCAATCTCATAAGCAAGCACTTAACCGTATACTAGATGATATTGGTGCCTAATCCTATCCAATGTCATAACCAAGCACTTAATCAATCTTAATGGCATATGAATCTACCTGGGCCCACAAAATAACCCCACACGTTAGATTTTACTACAAAATAGGACTTTATTTGTAGAGAGAGAGAGAGTATTTAGTTTGGGACTACAGGTGGAGTTACTTCATTCTTCATTTACCTGCAATTAGATGCATCTTTTTGAGATAACATGTGAACTCTCATTATACTTAGCCTTTCAAAGCACCCAATTTAATTGGAATTTTAATGATTGAACATAATGTTTTGATCACAAGAGATTAACAAAGATGCTAAAAGCCGAAAGCCATATAGTGTAGTTGGTTGAACTCCTCTCTTTGTCAGGTTTGGTGGAGGTTCAATGTGGCACTTCTCCTTGAGGGAGATTTCAGGTATATTAAAAAATTAGAATAATATATTTATAGGTAGTTTGGTCTGTAATTTTTTTAAATGAAAAATTGCTAAAAGATGGACTGTTCTGATCAATATTAGGGTTGCTATTGGGTAAGAAAATGAACGGTTGTGATCACATATTATTCTAAGACAAGCCAAGGGCTTACATTATCTGCAACTACTTTCCAAAAGGTCGTTAGTACCAAGGGAATTTCTTGTTGTGGCAACCAAAGATGGTATACCTAGTTTCCTCCCCAAAAAACTCACAAGTACGCAACTCCTAGATCAACCCATACATGATATAAATACATCCTTCCTCCTCACAATGAACTTGACAATCTGCCCGTTATGAACTAATTCGGACCATGCCAGATATGGATTACCCGTCTAGCTCTTTGACACTGCGAAGACCCATATATTTTTAACTCCTGCAAACTCGTCTGCATCTCAACCGTCGGCAACGTAATAAGACAGCTCTATTACGGCGATCCAACGAAATCGATGTCAGGGATCTTATCCGATGTTAATTACACAAGCACGTGCCTTTTTCTCTGTGGGACCTTTGTTGGCTTTCTTGTTTGCAGATGGCTAGTAGACAAGCCCAAAAGAAAGAGTGTCTATGGGATTACTCTAGTAATCGTAGTCGGCTGGGCACTTGCATTAGGGTTTCGGCAAGGATCCATACGTAATAAGGTAATGAAATGGCTTTGTTTCTTCTGGTTCTGGCTCGGATATGGAATCGGCAAGGATTACCCGCTTTCTGCTGTGATCATGTCGGATTAGGAGGGCACGAACTAGTCACGACTCACAAGTATGTATTTTATTATCAATGCGAATCAATATGTAAAGTAATGGCAATGCAACATGTCGAAGATAAACTTTTTATCAATTGTAATCCCCTTAATGTGACAAAGGTGCAAAACCTGTTGCAAAGCAAATTAGGCCACAAAACTAAGAAACGGGTGGAGTGGTGAGGGGAAGTCGACGCCACCCCAGAACTTATTTTTGGAACATCTAAGCCATTCATTTTATTTAAAGCTTTGATTGGAGAAGAATAGTAGCAAATAAAACACATCTTAAATGCAGCACCCCCACGTCGGAGAAGTCGAGTAGGAATCCTTTAATTTTCGTCTTTTTGTTATTGAACGGTGAGTAGGAATCTTGATAATTGATAAGTTGATGGCTTCCTGCATTGAAACCCAAATTAGCTTAAGCTTCGGAATATTAGCTTAGTTCAGACTTTATGTTATGATCTTGTCAACTGAGAGATGATAACCTGACCGTTGCCATCTTGATGCACGTCCAGGACGAGCACAAAATACATACCACCAGTATCTTCTTAGCAAATCTCTTGGAAGATGCTATGACTAAAAATAATGGGAATGATCCACGTGCTCCATTTTTCTCGTTGGTTCAATTGTTTTGAGTTACTAAAGGGACTAAAGAGATATCAATTATATATATATATATATATATATATATATATATATATGGAGTGGTTGCTCATTTTCCAAGTTAAACACTATACGTAACGCCACAATGCTGTAAGAGAGGATTGAGATAATAGATGAAGCTAACAAATTCATAACAAACAGTGTGATTGATGGTCTGCTGTACAAGGATCTCAAGATCAATATGCAGATTGTCCCAAAGGATGAGGGTTCATTGGTAAAATGGTCTGCTAATTTTGATAAGGCAAATTAAAATGTTCCTGACCCAGTTCTCCTCCATGAATTTGTAGTCAAGACCTTAAATGCTATGGACGCCTTTCTCCTCAAAGTCTAAAGAAAATCTGGCTCCAATTTGTATTTCTTAGTACGTATCTCAAGCTTGAAGGGGAGCCTTGGCGCAACAGTAAAAGTTGTCATCACGTGACCTTGAGGTCACGGGTTCAAGGCATGAAATCACCTCTTGAAAAAATGCAAGGTAAAGCTGCCTACTTTAGGCCATTGTGGCCCGCCCCTTTCCCGGACCCTGCATAGGTGGGAGATTCGTTCACCGGGGCTGCCCTTTTTTTAGTACGTATCTCAAGCTTCATTTTTTTTGTCCCCTAATGGAACTATGTGAATAAAGTTCTGGAACATTTGTATATGGATCATGATTGATCAATCTTGTAATTGTCCTGCATGCTTACTGTCACCCCAATCTAGGTTTTCCATTAATAAGTGGTGGATTTCGGTTTTCCAATTGTTCCCTTGACCTCTATATCTTAACTACGTCAATGGCGGATATGTTTCCATCTAGCCTGTACAGCGTATGCACCTATCTCAAACAGGGACCAGCAAAGAATGGAATTGGGTCCGCATTGCAATTTAGCTACATATACACTGAGCTGACACTTGAGACCCCCATTTGATCTCAGCCTTGATGATGATTTCAATATGATCTCCAAATTTACATGATGGTTTCTGAACCAATAGTGAGATGGCCAAAAGTCCAATTAAGGCCCATGTTGTATGCCATAAAGGTCCATGTTTTGGCACATAATGGACGCATCCCCACGAAGAATTTGTAACGCATAGACCTGTGAAATCTCGGAACGACTAGATGTACATGCGGTGCTCATACTTGTCAAAAGCTATCCTGTCCATTTTACATCTTAGAATAAGAAAATTGAGAGAGAAAGAGAGAGAGATTACTATAACTTATGCTAGACTAATTCATAAAGAAGAGGTAAAATCAACATGGTAATAATCAAATTAACGGACCGGTGAAAGATCTGCCAAAGAGGAACAGGCCCTCCTTTTAAGCTTTTAGTACGAAATGGCTATCCCAGCTTTTATGCACACAGCAATTCTACAGGACAACAAGCAGATCCTTGCTTTCTAACTGGTGAAAGTGTCTAGTTCTTTAAGACAAACAGACCAAATGCCAACGGCTTGAAATCTATGTTTTAGCCAGGGAATCGGAGATAGAGGGGAACTGGATTATGAGCCTTTGGAGGCGAATCCCACACCGAGAACGCACTCGTCGAATTCATCCATTTCTCAGTTATAGTAGGATAATGGCGATTTATAACATCTCGAAGGCTCTCTGTTGTGTTCACCCACTCAAGTCCCTTCTTCGTGTATGTTTCTTCATTGAAATCGCTAGTAAAGAAACGATCAGACTCTAATCTCCTGTGAAAAACAGTTGAATCATGTGTTATACACTATACTTGTGTGTATCATTTAACTTATAAAATATTTGCATCGAGATATATTACCTGGTCGCCATGACGATAAATATGAAGAATGCCGTCTCGCTGATGGCAAAACCCTTGATCATCTTCTCGGCCATGAGACCTACAAGTAAATCGAGCTTCTCAACATCATCACCGTACACTTCATGGAGAACCTTAATGGCTTTTGTATCGTCCGTTAGATCTTCCCATTTGGAGATTGGGATCATAAGCAGGCTTCTTCGGAACTCATTGTATCGAGCAACACTCCTTTCCCTATCTCTATAGACTGGATCCATCAAAGAAAGATTGAATGTTACGTGCAGCATTCAATGTATCGGTTGCTCACAAAACTAACCTTAATTTATGGGATACGGGTGTGTTCATAAGAAATTACCTTCAAGAGCAGCCAAGTCTACGTGATCTTTTCTCTCGCTTCCATCTACATTCTGGACAATAAGGTCCCTGAGCCATAGGGGATAGTTCCACAGCTCAAGAGCTCCACTTGCCTGGTGTCCCATTGATACCAAATGCTTGGTAAATCCAATTCGAGACAAGGTCTTTTCTCCTCCAACACCTATCAGATCTTTCATGGGAACCCTGATTATTTTCCATAACAGATAATCAGAACCGTCTACGTCACAATAAATGTACTAAGACTAAGATGATGCAATATCAGTGAAATGGTAAATGACTTGGTCTGATAGTCAATGGCATTTTCAATGTTTAATGGTCTAGGCCCCCCATTAAACACCAAGTAAAACGTCTACTGTCAAATGGTACACAAAATAATGCTCAAGGGCCATGAAGAAGTTGCAATTTCTTGGAGAGAGAGAGAGAGAGAGAGAGAGTACTCTTCAAGCAATGGTGGAGACTTGTTTGGGCCCGGGGCAACGTCGGTGTCTCGGAGCTGAAGATTCTCAGGAAGAAGTGAATGCATTCTGTAAACACTGGTGAACTCTTCAGTAAGTGAATAAGGAACCCCATGGTTTTCCGGCTTCTTCAAGCCCACCAGCCCTCCCAAAGCAGGACCACCTACGTGCCCAAATGCATCTTTAAATTTCTTTCCCAACAACCCATACCTGGGAAATGCTAAAAACATTAGTTGTGGAAGTGGACAACCAAAACATGTCAAGATCAAGTGTACGTATAAAGCAGGATTTTACCACTACCAAGATGGATTAGTAGTGATGAGCATTTCATTTACCGCTTCCGTGTATGCGCTCTAATCACCTACCAATTTGCGCGCATGCCGGCAAGCAATGTATTGGTCTTCAGCAGCTCAACAGTCCAATCAATGGTGTGGATTTTCGCGATCACGGCCGATGTGACGAGTCTTGCGTGTCGGTACAGCTCTTCATCATTCAACTGTGGGTATTCTTTCTACATGGAAGGAAAGCAAAGGGATAAGAACAGATTGTACTAGGGACTTAATTCTGATCAATGTTATGAGCACAATCTAACGGCAATGATTCATCTAGTGTCTTATACCTGAGGGTTATTCCTCTGTGTCAGAACTAGACTAATCTTTTGGATCTTGGTGGTTAATTATGAAGGATTAGTATTATTAAGAATAATAAATTATGGACTAAAAGTAGTACCTTGAGTAGATGACAAATAGCGTTATGCTCCTTGATGAAGAGAGCTTGCAAAAGAGAAACTCCAGCCCAGCTGTTTCGAGCATCTCCGGTTATAGCAATTCCATCTTCATCATGAAGAAGAAGTCCATCAGATCCAATCTTTAACATCCAGACTTTGAAGGTCCTCACTTTCCCCAATTTTGCATCATTGCTCCCATATATGGCACTCCCATCCCTTCAGTTTCATCATCATAATCATCATTAGTGAGATCGGATAGTACGTCGTCGTCGAACGTTATGTAGAACAGGGTACACTAATCATCAATTATCTTAGCATAATAATGATAACAATAAAGGCGTAATATTCTCAACCCTTGCTTGCATAATGAAACTCTTTTTTATTTATAAAAATATCGGCGGTTAATATATATTTGTCATAAATTAAAAATATAATCTTGATTTTCAACTTTACCAAATCCTATACAAATTAGTCATTTCTATATTTTTTATAAGGTAGGTAAAACATTATTCATTTGACTCCAGCATTTCTGCTGCCTAGTGTACGTTCAGATCATGGAATAATCTGAAAGGCCGGATAGTGACATAGAGGTCTTACCACCAAGGAGTCCGAATGTTCAAGTGTCTAGTTTTGATCTCACAGAAACCGATTGGAATCTCCTTAGTTTTGTAGAACTTGAACGATTTCAGTGGGCAGTCGCTGGCCACTGAACTAGGTGCAGCCAGTTCAACCTGCTAAAGATAAATTAAGAACCAGCAAATAAGATGCCGGTACGTAGTTAAGGAGTAACTGAATTAGCACTGCTATTAATCTACAAGCAATACAAGATCATCTCTCGTATGCTTTTCCCTTTTTATTTTACCTGTTTGGTGTCCTCAAGGTGGTCCATCCAGTCATGTATCATGAACTGAATCCAAGAAGCGGCTATCATGTTGAATTGCTTGCCAGTGTCTATCAGGCTTTTCCTTGCTAGAAGTTTCGTGGCCACCACCATTGGATCTGGTTTCATCAGCTAAACCAAGCCATTCAAAATTATTGTTAGTGAACCTTTAGACATATTTACAGCCCCCAAAAAGTGGATGAACCTGTTTTATCGGATATATATCAGATCACTGTGTGTACAATGAATTAGCTTTTTCAGTCCAAGTTAGGAGATAAAATCCTCAGTTAATTTCTGGTACCCATGGAGAGCAAGTAGTACCTTGCCCTTCTGTTCCACAGGAGGCATGTTTCTTCCAACAAAAGTGCCCGGGCCACTATAAGTGTCGCCGACCTTCTGTTCCACAGGAGGCATGTTTCTTCCAAAAAAAGTGCTCTGGCCACTATAAGTGTCGCCAAATGGATCGTTATATCTCCCGTCAGCTGTTCTATACGGATAATCTGCAGGGTTGAACCAAACTCCAACTGGAGTAAGGCCAACATTGATTAAATTGTATTGTTGATGAAGATGACGGCGGATCGCAAGATAAGTTAGACCCAAGAACACAGGTAAACGGTACCATATCTGTAACTTATCAACATAATGTATCATCTGCAAAATCAACAACCAGAGAAGTTTAGAAACTTTTAAGAGTGGCCAACGACTCTGAAACACAAGAACTAACTAGAAGAGTTTTTGTGAGAATTATATGGTTTACGAGGAACAGAAGCCTGTCGATGAGTGTCATCTGTGGAAGAACTCCCCGAAAGTGTGGATGAACGAAGTGGAGAAAAGGCAGAAGGAAGAGGGACTTGATGTATTCCAAACAGAAAGCCATGCTTTTTTGGTCTCTAGACCATTCGATGAAGGCTCAAATATATATTGAGTTGTACGAGAGTTTGAAAAAGTAGTGGTAATGAGATGAAAGGGCCTGATGCAATGAAGACTATGTAGATTGATTGTCGTCATCATCATTATCAAGACCTTATCCCAATTAGGGGTTGGCTACATGAATCTTATTCCTCTGTTCCTCCCTATTAAGTACTATGGCTTCATTTAATCTCAAAATTTTTAAATCTTTCCTCACCACTTCTATTCACCTTCTTTTGAGCGTTCCTCTTGTCATTTTAGAACCTTCTACTTGTATTGCTTCAGTCCTTCTAACCAGTACTGTTGTTGGTCTCCTTTGAACATGTCCAAACCATCTAAGTCTAATCTCCCTTATCTTGTTACCTATTGGTACTACTCCTAAATTTTCTCTAATATTTTTATTTTTAATTCTATCATTTCTTGTCTTACCCTTATGATGGTTGGACCAACCCAACATCCTAAAAACTGTGACTTTGTTGTCAAAGGTAGTCATTTGTTCATTCTGTCTCCTATGGTCACTACTTTTCATATGCTGCGGCATTGATATGCACGTAGAACCAGAGCGCCAATGTCAAATGAACTGTTCCAACCATCAAAAGATGGGTGCACTTGTACAAGAAAAAAGCAGGTTGCAAAAGTAGAGCTAAAAAAGCTATAGCAGCTACACGACCTATGGAGGCTACAAGTGTTTAGCAGCTATATGTCATTGTAGATTAAGGGCTAACTGAGGGTGCAAAATTGACATGATTGTAGCCATTGTAGGCTGGATAAACCTATAGGTGTAGCACTTTTTCTAGCCGCTAGAGATACTTGTTTTGAAAAAAAAAAAAAATGTCATAATGCAGACAACGAATCAAATATGATGCCCCACTTTTGCATGAAGCATCACACCTTTGGATCATCCAAACCAATCATATGATTGCTCCTACTTTATAGATCTCATAGATCACAAATTACAATGATTGCACAAGTTCTAAAATCATGCAACAATCCCAATTTTTATCTATTAGATATCGAATCTAAATGAGATCATATGATCTTAGAATCAACCAAATGATTGCCTACAAATGCAAAAGTAGGGCACCATATGGGGTTGGTACCTATTATGTTATTCCTAACAAATAGAACTAAAAACAAGAAAAGAAAATGGTCAACCACTTGGGTTGAGGATTAATAGCATCTGAAATATATATTTGAAGCACCTAAAAGCATCTTAATGATCAAACAAAACATATTAGAAACATATATACCATGATGTTTTGTTAAAACTTTATACATGCTAGAATTTCTCCCATATATGGTCATCTTTTTAAAAGATAAATAAGTTTATTAATAGCCCTTGTTAAACCTAAAATTTAATTACTTCAAAATAGCAATATAAAATAACAAATCATCTTTGCAGAACTTACATATAATTTATACAAGTTCATATAGCTTCTAATAATATCTAGATTTTGGAACCATAGTTTTCATTAGATGGCTATGAAAAGTTAAGAATGACACCTAGTCCAATGAGATTTTTCAAAAAAGTTGAGAGATAAAATTTGAGATTTTGATGGACTTGATGCATCATCTCTTTGAACAATTCCCAAGGATTCATTCCAATTAGTGTTGAAGACCCATATTTAGAAAAATCATACATCTGCACAACACGAATAAGAACTTCACGTACTCAAAATCAAAATTGTCAAGTACTATTCAAGCATATTAGATGTTAAATCTCCCAATAATATATTAAAAAGTAGTTCTAGATATTTTACCAAGCAAAGACTTGTTTCAAATTTTCATCTACATTTTCACCTAACCAATAACAAAATTAGTCAATGGATCCATTTAAAAACCTAAGTAATTAACTTACCCTATATCAAGAATAGGACCAAAGCGAGACAAGCAATATGTACTATTAATAAAATCAATTATTTATAAGTGATACAACTGAATGTTTGATGTAAAGTGAGTGAGGAAAACTAATAAGCAAACGAAGCTAACCCTTCCAATTGGAGCATCAATAATTGTTGCTATCTAGTATATGGTTCTTCAACTCCATTTAACTCAACATGCTCTACATCAAGAATTACTCTCCATGATTTTCTTGGTGACAATTATGAATAGTGCAAGGGAATCTAAATATCTATATGCAAGCTCGCTGTTGTTAATTGTGATTTAGTTATCTTGATATGGATTTTAAGTTTAGGATGGTTCTTACTACTATTCTAACATCATTGTTAGGAACGATAAGGCGATAGGAATGAATGACCTTCTACCCTTTTCAAAGATATGAAAATAGCAAGCAATCACAATTAATTAAATTCTTAAAATGATAATGATTAGAAACTTTTCAAATTGAAATTCAACATAAAATGCAAGTAAGTAGGTAGCAAAACATTCAATCATTAAGTAAAATGTGAGAAAGAATCAATGAAAGCAATTTAGCAATGCCAATTTATGATCATATGGATATGCAACTAAGTGATGCAATGTTGATAAATAACTTCAAAAATGCTCACCAAGACTTAGTTCTTACTTAAGAAACTCTTACTATGATTTAAAAAATGCTCACCAACAAATAAAAAATTCTTTCTTACTATGATTTTTTCCAACAAAATAGCAAAACACTCGCAATACATAAAACACATGAAAAATCTTAAAATAGTTAGATTCGCAAAAAATGTGGTCAGATTTGTGAAAATATGTGGACCTAACACAGTCTAATGATAGGATAATCTTAGATCAAATAGAATCACAAAATTCATTTTATATCTCTGCGTGTCTTATACATAAAAAACTAGAAAGATGTTTTAGTTTAAGATTACTTATATATGTGCTTTTACATTTGATTAGCATTTGATAGAGGAAGCACAAGTAGAATATTTCAACCAATATTTTTGCATGCCAACTTCCACCATGATAAAAAACATTTGGCTACTACATATTTGGGCAATGAGACATTAAAAACCTTAATAGTGTAAATTTATAGGATTTACTAAATAGAACCTTAAAACCTAGTATCAAATTTAGAACATTCATTTAAAAGCTTAGATGAACAAATCCCACTCCAGTTTCAGAAATTACTTCAACGTGTATTTCAACAGTCCAATTTATGTACGAAAACTTAAGCCTCAAATTCTACCTTGAGAATGTAGAAGTGTCAAACAAACTCAAGATTTTCAAGTTGTCTTCTTATCGATAAATCTACATAAATCACAAAGAGGTTGAGACAAATACTTAACCTTCTTCTCTAGATGTACAAAGGAATCACAACTATGCTATTCAACGAGTGAAATTGACCAAGTTAGACCACTCTAGACAGTAATCCTCCATATTAGTTTAATCTTAATATAAGGATTGCACATTATTGGTGAGAAGGACCAGAAAAGTCTATTACAGCAAAAAAAATTGAAAAATAAATAATTTGACATCTTTTCCCTTCTCTATTTCTTGTAGGCTCCAATGAAGGAACAAATATAAGATCTCCTCACCTCCAACACCATATGAGCTCCTCTTTATTGCTCGACTAGGGTTTCTAAGCCTTTGTGTTTTTTCTATGAAGAGATTGAGAGATTCAAACTTTGAGTTTTGATCAAAATGAGAGAACCAGAGACTCATACTTACAATTTTGATCAACTTGAGCATGTCATAGTTTAGAGAAATTTTGACTCACGTGTTTTTACTCATGTTGAGTTGTTAAGAAGTTAATTAAAAACTAGGAAAACATAGGGAGCTGCTAAAGTGACTATATAGTATTGTTCCTGGCTAAAGCACACTAGCCACTATAAAAAATCCAAACCGGCTCTAGCTAAAGCACAGTAACCACTATAGAAATCTAAGACCAGCTCCAGGTTAGCCTACCTTGTTTGCGGTATTTTGTTTTAGGGAGGTGCCTTCTTGGAAAAATGGGGCGCCCTGTGAAAACTTGTCATAGAGTTAGCATTCCTCTTCGCACAAAGTCATAGCCATGCATTGATTTGTTCATAGGTTGTAGTTATACCAACTTTCTTTCTGTTTGGTATATAATAAATGCGTCGGCCCTGACGAGTAACCCACGGACAATATTTTTCAGGCTTCTATCCGTTTAACACATTTTGCCATTCAAAGAATTCCATATGGTGGAAATTTTGCAGGCACCTATCATATCTGGCCGCTACTTTATATGGACAAATTTTTTCAGGCATCTATCACTTGTGTCACATTTTGCCACTCGATGAATGCTAAATAAATGCTCCATACGAGAGTATCTGGGGACTACTTTTTATGTGATTGCTTGAGCTCTGTGGTGCATACATAGAGCATGTGGATTGGAGGATTCTAGCATTAAATTATTGATAAAGTGTTAGTTGTAATTGGAACAAACGGATTAAAAACTTGGCAATCAATGATGCTGTTTGATCTATTAGGCATGCTACGGTAGAAAAATTACAGGAATTATGCAAAAGCCGGCTCCAAATAAAGTGGTTTCTTAACGCTCTCACATAGAGAGTATATGTAGCATTCCTCTACCACTTTCATAGGAGGATATTTTCCATGCTCCACTTTAAATGGAGGATATATACCTTCTAGGTAGAGCTGGCAAAACCGATCAGCAGATCAAATCCGATCTGATGCTGATCTGAATATAAACAAATTAGAGACATTAAATTTGCACAGATAACGGAAATAAATTTAAATTCATATCTAATTTGCTATGGATGGTAAATTTATGGATAAACCGTAGATAACAAGAAATGACCGATGACCTTTTCAGAACATGGATTTCATGCACACAGCAATGCTACAGGACAATAAGAAGATCCTTGGTTACTAACTGCAGAAAGTTTCTAGTTCATTAAAACAGACAGACCAAATGCCAATGGCTAGAAATCTACATATTAGCGAGGAAATCAAAGATAGACGGGAAATGGATTATAAGCCTTTGGAGGGGAATCCCACACTCGTCGAATTCATCCATTTCTTAGTTACAGTAGGATAATGGCGATTTATAACATCTCGAAGGCTCTCTGTTGTGTTCACCTACCCAAGTCCCTTCTTTGTGTATGTTTCTTCATTGAAATCGTTGGTAAAGAAACGATCGCCCTCTAATCTCCTGTAAAACGCAGTTAAATCATGTGAATTATACACCACAGTTTTGTGTATCATTGAACTTCTAAAAGATTTGGATCGAGATATATTAGCTGGACGCCCTGAGGATAAATATGAGAATTCCGTCTCACTGATGGCAAAAACTCTTGATCCTCTTCTCGGCCATGAGACCTACAAGTAAATCTATCTTCTCAACATCATCACCGTACCTTCATGGAGGACTTTAAAGGCTTGTGCATCGTCAGTTAGATTTTCCGTTTGGAGATTGGGATCATAAGCAGGCTTCTTCGGAAGTCATTGTATGGAGCAACACTCCTTTCCCTATCCCTATAGACTGGATTTATTAAAGAAAAATCGAATGTTACGTGCAGCATTCAATGTATCATTTGTTCACAAAACTACCCATAATTTATGGGATACGGGCATGTTCATAAGGAATAACCTTTAAGAGCAGCCAAGTTTGCGTAATTTTTTCTATTGCTTCCATCAAGATTCTGGACAATAAGGTCCCCGAGCCATAGGGGATATTTCCACAGCACAAGCCACTTGCTTGGTGTCCCATTGTTACCAAGTGCTTAGTAAATCCAATTCCAGTCAAGGTCTTTTCTCCTCTAAGACCTGTCAGATCTTTCATGGGAACCCTGATTTTTTTCCAAAACAGATAATCAGAACCGTCTACCTCATACTAAATGTACTAAGACAAGATGATGCAATATACAGTGAAATGGCAAATGACTTGGCCTGATAGGTAATGGCCCAGGCGCCCCCATTAAGCACCAACTAAAACGTCTACTGTCAAATGGTACAGAAAATAATGAGCAAGGGCCCATGAAGAAGTTACAATTCCTTGGATCATCAGAGAGAGAGAGAGAGAGAGGATACTCTTCAAGTAATGGTGGAGACTTGTTTGGGCCCGGGGCAACTAGGGTGTCTCGGAGCTGAAGATTTATCAGGAAAAAGTGAATGCATTCTGTAAACACTGGTGAACTCTTCAGTAAGTCAATATGGAACCCCATCGATTTCCGGCTTCTTCAAGCCTGCCAGCCCTCCCAAGGCAGCACCACCTACGTGCCCAAATGCATCTTTAAATTTCTTTCCCAACAACCCTTACCTGGGAAATGCACAAAACATTAGTTACAGAAATGGGCAACCAAAACATGTCAAGATCAAGTGTACGTATAAAGCAGTTTACCATTGTCAAGATCGATTAATAGTGATAAGCATTTCATCAACCACTACCGTGTATGAACTACGCACTCTAATCACCTACCAATTTGCTTGCAAGGCGGCAAGCAAGGTATTGGTCTTCAGCAGCTCAACAGTCCAATCAATGGCGTGGATCTTCGCGATCGCGACCGATGTGACCAGTCTTTTACAGCTCTTCATCATTCAACTCAGGGCATTCTTTGTACATCTTCACCATATGATCTCTTCTCTATTGCTCATTTAGCTATTTTCAAAAAGCAGAAACTGGGGAATCGAAATGGATTCTTCTATCGCTCCTTACTCGACTCCCAACAAGATCAGTGAATGAAAATGGAGAGGACCAGAGAGGGGTTTCGACTAGGGTTTCTGAGCCTTTGTTTTTTTCTATAAAAAGACTGAGAGATTCAGATTTCGAGTTTTGATCAAAACGAGAGAGTCTACTTACAATTTTGATCAAGTTGAGCATGCCATAAAACGGAGAAATTTTGACTCAAGTGTTTCTACACATGTGGAGTTGTTAAGAAGTTAATTAAAAAATAGGAAAACATAGGGATCACTAAAGCAACCATAAAATATTGGTCCTGGCTAAAGCACAAAAGCCACTATAGAAATCAAAGAGTGGCTCCAGCTAGAGCACAGTAGCCACCATACAAATCTAAGGGCAGCTCAAGCTTCCTTAAGGAGGTGTCTTCATGCAAAAATGGGGCGCCCCATCGAAACTTGTCATGCTACTGCGCTGGAGATAGCATTCTTCATCATACAAAGCTAGAGCAGTTGCATGAACGAGTTAAATCATGCAAAAGTGCCCGGGCTCCAAATGAAGTGGTTTTCAAACGCTCTCACATGGAGAGTGTATTTAGCATTCCTCTTAACACTTTAATAGGAGGATATTTTCCGTTTCCCACTTTAAATGGAGGATACCTTCTTCGTAGGCTTGGCAAAATGGATCAGCACATCAAATGTCATCTTATCCGTGCTGATCTGAATATAAACAGATTAGAGACATTAAATTTGCACAGATAACGGATATATATTCAAATTCATATCCAAGATGCCATGGATGATAAATTTACGGATAAATGGCAGATGAAAAGAAATGACCAATGACATTTTTAGAAGAAAAAAAAAAAGAGTTCTAGGAAGATTAAACGCTCATGAGCTTCTAAATGAGTAGAGTGTGTTTCTAGAATTTGATTTTGAAAGATCTAAGCCATTTATGATGTTTGTGTATAGAAAATTAGGCAACCCATGAGAAATTAATGCATTTGGATGATCTGAACCACTTATTTTGTGTCTTTGAAAAAACAATGATTCCAATTTTGAACTCAAAGAAACATAAGCTAATATCTCCCAAAGGGCATGAAATTTGGCCTATCTAAGCCATTCCAGACATGATGAACTGTAATATCCTTAATTTTTAGGATAAAATAGGAAATTATTAAATAAATTAAAATAAAAATCTATAGATGGAAATTTTTCCTGAAAACATAATAATTAGAAAGTGCTCGTCGATACGAGTCCAACGCCACCAAGAACGCGAAAAACGGAGCTCAAACGAGGGAGTTATGAGTCGTCGAAGTTGTAAGGGCAAATTGGTCTTTTGACAGAAACGTGTTACACAGGGGTCCAAATTGATAACGGCACCCCTGTCTACACACGTCTCTACCAGTCCGGCGAAATCGCCGGAGAGACATGGGAAGAGATGTGTGGGGAAGAGTTTTTCTTCCCCAAGACTCTAAAACCCTATATCTATGCTCCTCTAGGAGCCAAAACGCTCCACTTTGAGCGTTTTCTCTGAGTGTTTACGCAAAACTCTAGCCTTCCAAAACTTGGATTTTTCGGCGAGTGGAACCCCGGCAACACGAGTAACACCAGTCAGGCGCAAGGTAAGCCTCAAATCCATGTTTTTCTGTATTTATTAATTAGAAAATTAATTAGGAAAACGTTTAAAAATTAGAAAAAAAATCAGATTTTTAGGAACCTGTGTGCACGCTACTGTTGGAGCGTGATTTCACGGATCAAACCTAGTCCGTTTGAAAATCGCACCGTCCAACTAGTGCACAAGAGACCCAAGAGTATACCCTTTAAATTTGAGAGTGATCCAATGGTGGATTTCTCCAGAAAACCCAAAAACAGTACCTAGGGATGATTTTAGGAACTTGGGAAAAATCATTTAAAAACCATAGTTTTTTGGCAAAATCAGTGCAAAAGGAGGGTATAAATGGATTCTAGAGAGAATTTTGAAGAAAATGGTGCAAAAATCACGCAAAACGGAGCTCAGAGCTCGCCGAGGCGACCTAATCCGGTCGTCTTCTCCGGCGTCGGCGCCCTGGCGCTGACGCCAGGACGCACTCGGAGACGCACCGAGGACTACGTCACACGACATCGTCGTCGCACGCGTGCGGGAACGCACTGGTTGGCGGTCGCGGTGGGGCCCAGACGCGGCGCGTCCTGGCGACCGTGATGCACGAGACGCACGCCGCGCGTCCCGTGCGTGCATCACCGTCTTCGTGCGTCTTCGTGCGCTGGTATACGCCGGTGTAAACCAACGGAAAAGGGGCGCTGCCGGTATAAACCACCTTATGGTGGTCTGGCAGGCCCCATTTAAGGGTAGTTTTCACAAAAACTTGATTTTTGGGAGTTAGAGAGGTCCAAATCACGATCCGAAAGAGGCGTTGTGACCGTATTGACGACGCGGACCTAGTTTTCACTTAAAACTTAGAAATGACCACTTTTTATTTAGAAAAATTTTAAAATAGTGATGTGACATGTACAGGTGCACGTGAATATACCAGTTAAAGGGAGTTATTAGCAAGCTAGTGGTCTCACACTGAGGTAGGTGACGACAACTAATGTTTTGCCTTGATTTTTAAACCATGTTTAAACATAGCATCATGTGTGATCGTGTTTTAAATTGAAATTCTTATTTACCGTGTATTTCATGCGACATTGAGTACAGGATGGTTATTTCAAATTGAAATCTTTTACTGAATAAACTTATTTAAAATGCTTTTACAAGCATGATGTTAATTAGTTATGCTTAATTAGAGACTTATTTCTTATTATATATATAGAAAATGCATGGATTTACATGGAAATGAGAATAGAGGCTTAGTAGCTGGACCTTTTTATAGGCTAACCCTAGGATGAGGGGTATGTCTTGGGGATTGCAAGCTATAAGTGCTCTTGAGTTTTAGCATATACATATGATTTCCGTGTTTTATATTTGATGACGGGTGCTCTCGCCCGGTGGGCGTCATGCTAGGAGGGATAGGGCCGACCACCCACCTTCCGAGATTATGATGTGATGAGTTTGTGATATGATGTACACCGCCCATAGATGGCATTCGGTAGGGGTTTGGTAACATGGATAGTCCACACTACCGGTCTGAGCCTTTCCATGGGGACAGACGTTAAGTCTCCCGTTATGGTGTCGACGGGGAGCGGCGGTGGTTGATACCCATTGAGGGTTGTCACTGCAGCATGATGGCCCATATTCTTATTATGTGTGCATGAATGATGAGCATGGTTATGGATGATATGCCTGGGTGTGATGACACTCAGAGGTTGACTGCGTGTACTCTTGATCATGGATGTTAGTGCGATGTGGTGGGACCCATTACCTTAGGGTGCCTTTATTCTTGTTGTATGCTCTATGTTATTGATTCATGTCATGTTTTAACTCAGTGAATTTCATGTTTTAGCATATGGAATAAATTGGCATTTATTTGAACATGGCATTATGATATCATTATTTTCATAAATGTTAGACTTTTCATCAATGCTGTTCATTATTTCTTTCATTTATTACATTAATTGTCTATGTACCTACACAAGCGATAGCATGCTGAGGCATTGCTTTGTTTTGCAATGCCTTAGATCTCGAGCGCGACACCAGGAAAGGAAAAGCGGTTGATAAACCTTGAGAGTTGCTGAAGACTAGTTTCCCTATAGTTTTAGACAGTAATGTGAGTCATTAGAGTGGATTATCATTTGAATTTTATTATGGACTGCATACTTTATATTTGGATGTGATTTAGATCTTTGGACATATATTGGACATTTATATGGGATGTTATGATGGATAGACCCTGGGCCATATTATTATTGTCTTTTGGACGTTTATTTGATTTAAAATAAAGGCGCCTATTTATTTGACGTTGATTTATACGCAGATTATTTATTTATGTTTAAATTACATGTACGCCATTTTGAGAAAGGAAAATTAACACCCGGAGTTTTAAGATAGGTTTAGTAAAATGTTAAATAAATCTTTTCTCATGGGATCCCAAATGCTCTTATTTAAATTACCATTATTATTTTTAAAAAAATGTCTTAAAAAATCCGGGGTGTTACATGAACAACTTAAACTTTCTGTTTGTTCCTACTCAATTCATTGTTCATTTCTTTCTATTTTTATCCAAATGTGAAGGTTCCTTTCTAATTGTATGATACCTAATTGCTTATCTTTCCACTATTTTTTTTGGTACGAGTACTGCATACAATGTCAAATGCACACGCGCACACACACACACACACACACACACACTTCCTTAGAACTAGTACACATCCCCTAATGGAATTTCTTTTCTATTTTAAGTAGAGTGCTACAGAAATGGAATGAAGACAAGAGTGGGAGGCCTCTAGTGCCAACAACCATACTCCAAGGCATTGCACTATCTTTGGACATATTGACTCCTTGAGTCATGGTGGGGGCACACGCTCAAGAGCATGTGTCATGAAGAAGTCCATCCTCTTTTTCTTTCATTTTCCTTCTTTTTCATGTATGGTGAAATATATCTAAATAGGAATTTTTCTCCTTCCCCTAACATGAAGGTTCCTCTAACTCTTATTCTACTTATAAGGGATTATATTGATGATATGTTTATTTATAAGGATTATTTTTCCCCTTTGTAATGCACTTTCTACCATGAAAAATTTAGGCAAAATCTATCAAAAGCGAGGTAGTCTTAGGGGGATCCAAAGAATTCTTTCAATTAAATTTTGAAGGCTGTTAGACCAAAATCCTAAAGTAGAATTGACTTATGTGCTACAGATAACTATACAATAGTAATAACGTATTCACTTTTAGTTTATATTTCCCTTTCCTTTGAAATTTATTTTTCCGCAAGCCACAAATTGACTTCTAAAATTAATTTGGTGGAGGTGAATGGCTTATTTGTAGTTTGAAAGGTGACCAAGGTGATAGTACACTTCAATTTTAGAAATAGATACAATTTGTTTGAATTTTTAATCCATTAGTAAAACCTGTGGAGTTATGCGAAAGCTTTTAACCTATTGGACTTGAGAACTTTGTTTGAAGCCTAGGAAGTTTAAGATGCTTGTAGAGGCTTATGTGAGCTTTTCAATTATTTTCCCTTATTTATATTCTTTCTTTTGTCTTAAAAAGTCTATTATGGATCAATTTAATCATATCCATGATTTTGTTTTTATGTTTTAGGATTTTGGGACATATATTTGTGTCATTAGTCAAGTGGAGCTTATTTTGGTTCACTTGGGTTGTCACATAGCTACTCTACTCTCTCTCTCTCTCTCTCTCTCTCTCTCTCTCTCTCTCTCTCTCTCTCTCTCTCTCTCTCTCTCTCTCTCTCTCTCTCTCTCTCTCTCTCTCTCTCTCTCTCTCTCTCTCTATGTTGCTTTTGCTTGTATTTGAAGTTTGATTATATAAACTAGTAGTGTACATGTTTTACTACCCTAATTCGAAGGCTTCATTTTACTTTGCAGATTACTATAACTTGAATTTAATGTTTCTTAATGTTTTAATTTTCAATTAAGATTAGTATTTGATATGAAGTAGATATTTATCAACCGAATGTGAGGTTTCCTAAAATTGTATATTGTTATCAATTGGCAAGTAGCATCTTAATGATGGTTTATACTTACACATTTACCTTATTGTAGGTGTTCTTTTCTTAAAAAGTGTAGTTGTATTGCTTCATAACTTTGTCTGAAGCCTCAGAGTATAAGATATTTTTAGAGGCTTTGGTGGAGGTTGGAAGTTCTGTTCCCTTGTACTCTTTATTTTGTCTCAAATTTCTCTTATAGATGATTTCGATTATGTCCATGATTTTGTTTTCAGGTTTGGGATATAGGAACACATCTTTGTCATCAATCAAGTGGAGCTTGCTTTTGATTCATTTGTGTGGAAGAGTTAAAAACACTAGCTTTTCATTGTGTTGCATTCGCTCTTATATTATATCCATAAAATGCTTAGATAAATAAATTCATAGGTAATTGATCTAATTATATATACTCTATTTTTATATCCTTTAGCTATTTCGAGTATTCGCAATGAGGGTTAATAAAAAATCACTTGTACTTTGGTGTTGCCTTTCTAAAACATCTATAAAAAGCTCCATGTTCATGAATGAATATACTCAAATGCAATAGACTTAACTATGATATGTAGCCTTACCATGCACATTTGAATAGATCATTTGCAATATAAACACTTCCTTGTTGAAGATATTTTTTACATCCTTTCCTAAAATTATAGTTTCCAATTGAAACTAGTTTTTCCTGAGGTATATAATTATGAATTGGAAAGTTGCATGTTAATGATGGTTTATCATCAATTAAGTATAGCTTGATTTTGATTCATTTGTGTGGAAGAGGTAAAGACACTAATTTTTCATTCTATTACGTGCTCTTGCATTATATCCATAATATGTTTAGATAATAAATCAATAGATAATTGTTTTAATTCTCTATGCTCCATTTCTATATGCTTCAGCCATTTCGAGTTCTTCTGATAAGGGGTAACTAAAAACCGCTTGTGCTTTTGGTGTTGTTTAACTAAAACATGTATATAAAGCTCCATATTCATGAATGAACACTCAAATGTAACACCACTTGTTCTTCATTTTTATTCTATTTTTTAATCGACTCCTTTATGAGTTTGCGAGGCTTTCTATCTTATCTGAAAATTTGTTTTACCATTTCTACTAGGCTTATAAGTAGAGGAACCTTGTGCAATGGTAGAGTTATTGCCTTGTGACTTGAAGGTCATGGGTTCGAAGCCTAGAAATAGCCTCTTACAAAAATGCAAGGTAAAGCTGTATACTATAGACCCTTTAAGGTCCACTCCTTCCCTAGACCTCTCATATATGGGAGCTTTGTGCATTGGGCTGGCAGTTATTTCTAGTGGGCTTACATAGGTTTGTATTGGTTGGGTTACTTTCAGCTCATACATTCTCTTTCCTTTGTTTAACATACTTCTTGTTGTTGATTTCTGGATTAAGTGATCGTAGATAGGTTGATATGGTAACTTTCCTAGATAAAATTCAACAAGTGAATTGTTAATTCTAGAATGGAAAACTGAAAATGACTTTATATATTTTAGACTGCAGAATTGAAAGTGGAAAAGGAGAACCTTGGCAATGGTAAAAGTTGCCATCATGTGACCTTCAGGTCACAGGTTCAAGGTGTGGAATCAGCCTCTTGCAAAATGCAAGGTAAGGCTGCCTACTAAAGGCCCTTGCGGTCTGCCCCTTCCTCGGACCTCGCATAGGAGGGAGCTTTGTGCACTGAGGCTGCCCTTTTAGAATTGAAAGTGCAGTCACTGAGAATTCAACTTGCAAGAGCTGTCTATAATGATGCAGATATATACCTTGTTCAAGATCCTTTCAGTGCAGTGGATGCACATACGGCTGCCACCTTTTATAGCATTAATGGCATTTGAGCTGAACCTGAAGAGGGAGACCCAGGTTCAATTTGCATTTCTGTTTATTGTTTAGTGACGGAGATTGTCGAGGATCGATCACTGCAACCATTAGAAATCCTTTTGTACAGGCCCAATGTGCTCCTTCCAATCAAAGAAAATGTGTCAATGCTCAAGTGTGTCAGTAGAAAATTACTGCATGTTCAGTTCGAATTTACGAACCCCCATTTTTGTGAAATTAATTACCAAAGTAAAAACGGATGCTATTTTTCATGTGTAAAATAGACTCGTAAAAATGGAAATAATATCCAAAAGGTAAACGCTATTGTCTGCAAGCCTCAAAACCACGAGCGCTAGCTTAGACTTCACGCGCCACCAGTAGATGACCTTAGCTTGATTCCTATCTGTTTTCCTTACTCAAAGCTCATGGGATGCACTCCATCGTGGGCTTGACATGGAACTTTCTGTAGCCTATATGTATAGATCTACAGCCTATATATATATCGGGAGAGAGAGAGAGAGAGAGAGAGAGAGAGAGAGAGAGAGAGAGAGAGAGAGAGAGAGAGAGAGAGAGAGAGAGAGAGAGAGAGAGAGAGGATTATTCAGCTCTACTAGACTGGATCTGCGAGAAAGGATGGTATGCCGTGATCTACGGGAGAGGAAAGATTACTCAACTGTACTACCGTGGATCTCCTTTTTGCGGATATGTATCCATCTCCTCCATCTGCTATCAAAATAGAGATCTACCAAAACAAATCTCCCTCCAGGCCCTATTCTCCCAGTTGTCGGAACCCAGTACAAACTCAATGACAGAACTAGCGACTAACCGTTCACTCGCACTGCTAGCCAAGATTTATGGCCCAATAATGAATCTCAAACTCAGTAGCCCAACAACAGTAGTATCTTTGTCCTATCTTAGAGATGTAACTATTCCACTTCCTATCAGTTTAAGTTTTTAGATTGAATGGTAAACCAACATGAGCCTCATTGCCTGAGAGGTCATTAGTTCAAATTTTGAGACCTATCATTCATTAAATTCATGCCAAGGGCTCAAAAATAGCCATCCGCAAGAGAGGAGTGTTAGAAATATAACAATTGATGGTTCACTTCCTATCAGCTTCAGCTTTTCAGTCGAATAGTAAATCAGCACTCTGCAAATGTAGTAAAAAAGGTTCTGCAACAGAAAGACCATGCCTGATCGAGCCAAAGAGTAATAGAAGCGGTTCGTATACATAACCACGAGCAGCATCAACCGCATGGTCACCTGTAAATTCTCATTGGCTAATCGTCAGAATCATAAGTAACAACCATATTTCACCACTCAAAGGCACGAATCACCAAAGCTTTCGACGCCAGAAAGTGCCAGACATTGTCGCCTACATGGGCAAGAATAGGAAGGAGTAGCTGTGGATCTCGGAAAAGCAGCTAGTACTCTGTACGCTTAATTTATTATCAAGTACTCTATTTTCTATATATTTCGTTCATCTTGACTCTGAATCTGCACAGGAGTTCAAGGATCTAATATGGGGAATAATGTAGAGGCTGGGAAGCCCATTCTTGGGAACTATTTCTAGCTAATCGATTAGGCCACTAGATCTGCAAGGCATAAGGCATTGTATGGCAGTTCATTTCAAGAAAGTGGATGTGGTTTTTGAAAGATTTGCTGCTAGAGCAGCATCTGATTCTTGAAGGATGAATGACATTTTTAATGTGAAGCTCGGGAACAAGGAAGATAATGACCCCGAGTTTGAAATGCAGACTGTATTTGTGGCACGTCTCTCAATCCGTTAAGATTTACTTCTTTAAGAAATAAAAATGGGAAATGATCTGGTGATACTGTTTTGTTCGTATTTAATTGAGTTAGATCTCGACCATAATTAGGAGATTTTATGTGGATGGTCCTTATATTTCATTTGAAAACTATGATCAAGCGGGCTGCCTATAGATTGATTACAAAAGCCCAAAGCCATATGTCTCTTAGGCAATGATAGAAAAAGTATTTCTTTTTTGCTGTTTGCTATAATGAATGATGTAATGGAACTAGGCTGCTTCCTCCATGGACTTTAGAGCCACCAGATAAGAAAGAATCAAGTTTTGTCACTGTCGCTACTTCCACTTTTTCTTTTGTCTTGTTACTTTTCCTTGGTTTTTTCAACAGAAATTCCTTATTTAGGTATCACTGCCTACTTATGGAAAGAGGGCCACCGGTACCCAGCAAGTGTTAGCAGTAGTCATCATCTTCTTTCTCTTCTTTTATTTTTCCTTTTAGATTTGAATTCATACTAAGTTCCAGAGGAATAAATTCTTATATGTTATTCCCACACCTCTTTCTGACATGCAGTAACTTATGAAGAGTGCAAGGAGAAATGAAAATGGTTACTAGCCGTGAGGTACTCCGTCAGTTCCCATAATGGGCTTTTCTTATTATTGATCCTGGCCGTTCATCTGATTTATTTGAATTCGACGTGTAGCAGCCTAAAAACCAATAACCATGCCTATCAGACAATTCTACCATAATTCAGACAAATGGGACTTTGGCTCTCGTGGATATCCATAGCTGGAAAGACCAAATGACCGGACCAAGGATGCCGGGGCGCATACGGACATGCTAGATAAGTTCGAAGTCACCTTACGGAGGGCTTTTCCTCTCTGTGATATTCCAGTCTGAGGTTAATATCTTATTGATATTGGTTTTCCTTTGGATTTGACAAGGGGCATGGAGAACGTATTTCATACTATGTAACATTCAAGGAGAATAAAATCTGTCCTTCAACAAAAAGGAGAACAAAACCTGTTTCAGTTTCCGAAGCTCAAGAGCACCACTTGCTTGTGTCCCATGGACACAAAGTACTAGCGAAATCCAATTCCAGACAAGATCTTTTCCCATCAGATCAACAACTTGATGCAACTAATAAGATGAAAAATGATCGACATGATATAATATTGTTTTCCTTTTCAGAATGTTGGAAATACACATCCATGGACACCAACCCGTAAGGTACCACCAGGGAAGCCCTTTTTTATTGCCAATTCCAAAAGGATGTCATATAACTATTAGATGGACAGATTAAATCATTGAATGGGTTTAGATCATTAAATGCCAGAATATATATAATTTTTTTTTTTTAGGAGAGATTAGAAATGAGAGGAGACCCTTGGAATTGATATGTGGCTAACAAAGAGAGGTATAAGACAAATCCTCTAACAGTACATTTGTCCAACTACAATAAAAGGGCAGCCCGGTGCAGGAAGCTCCCGCTTATGCAGGGTCTGAGGATTTGTCCAACTACAATGAGGCAGGAAAAAAAAAAAAAAAAGTGCTGATATGGCAAAAAAATATTGGATTCGAGTGCTAAAAGAAAAACCATTAGCTTAATATTTAGATAGAAAATATCAATTGCATCCTAGGGCTCATTATACTAGTTCATCTGTTCCCCTAACCTTGTGACATTGTATAGACAAGTCACATTAAAAGAGAGCAAGCAGCAGCATCCAAGAAATGGGGTTTTGCATCAGGTAATATATAAACTGCTGCTTGTGAAGAGCTTCTAACTGTGGATTTCTAGCGCCAGCTATGAAAGTACAATTCCCTTAGCGCTAGATGTCCCTTTCTGATATGATTCTAACCAGTAGATATCCAAAGTTAGGGGAGTTATACGAACAATTGCAAATATTAGGCAAATTTGATAATTTTGGCATATGAAAATTCTAGCACAAGAGACAGGGTAATGTGATTTTCACAATAGTGGCATCATTGAATCTTCGTGATTTATTGCCCCTAAGATGTTCACGCTAGAAGAAATGAGATAAACGGGTCTGATTATCCAAAGGTGGCCCGCTCGGTGAAAAAGTAAGGGATGCTCCTCCGAAAGTAAAATATGCACACAAATGACATGAGAATCACACAAAAGTATATATGAAAATAGAAATTTTTAAATTTTGGAGGGCCGCAATGGCTTACTTTTGCCCTAACTTAACTCCATCCCTAGTGGACCCTGCCTTTAGTTTATTCAACTTGCTGATCTGATTTCCCTGAGTTTCTCTGTCTTGTATTTCAAAAATCACATTGGGTAGATGACCATCACATTTAAAAAAATCTACTTTGATCACTTAAAATGGACGGCCAGGAGCTCTCTATATATGAACAACGGTGCAGGTTCAACGACTAGAAATATCATGTTTGGAGATGGTCGAACGAATAAGCTGATCAAATTGGACCCGATTGTCGTCGCGGATCCGGATCTAAACAGATTGGATACATTTAATCCATTTTTTAAACAGATCAAACTTCTCATTCCATATGTGATCTAGTTGCGGATTTTAGATTTGTGAATAATTTAATGGTACAATCAAAGATTAATTTTAGAGTAACTGACACTGGGCTCCACTGCTCTTTGGGGTTTCAAAAAAACTCTAATACAACCTTAAATCGCGCAAGAAAGACAACTCTTAGTTTGCACATCATCGGTCAGATGTTGCCGCTACTGTCTGGCTTGCCCCTAATGCGGTCCGACCATTACGTCTAAGAACGGAGTTACAAATGTCTAATACAATCGGTTGTACATCATTGGTTCGAGTCGCCACTTTTACTCGCTTCGATAAAAATCAACGCTTCATGCCAAGGAACCCTAAATAAGGCTTCACAGATCAAGGTTGTAGGATGAACCCATCGACGTAAAATTAGGTGCGCTGCTGCTGCCCTAGATTTTATCATGACCGAAACCCAAATGTAGGTCCGATAAAGGGTCCTTCAAACAGCCAGCCTCAGCGGTCCACGAGACATCGACCGACGTGCAGTGGTACAGTACCTAGCGGAACTAGTATGATGATGGCTCAACTTTCAGGGCCCACAGGAGAGAATATAGCATAAGATCGAGACCGTCGCCTCATGAAGGAGCTACAACAATCGATGATCCCATCCGTCCATCTATTGGTCCTGCTCTGAAATACGATTCTGGGATTCTAGCATCCTGAAAAAGAGAGTGAGTTTAACCGCTTTTATTACATGTTTCTGGCCCATTCCTTCGATGTCATAAAAAAAGTATGCCTTTTAGAATGCTAGAGTCGTCAAACCTAGCTATTTGAGCCATCAAGATCCAAAGTCTCAAATACTTAGATGAACCAGTGAGATCATCCAAAGTTTGGGCTGCACGATGTCAAGGGAGCACCATCAAGAAACGCGTCTTATACAGCGTACCCTCTTAACACCGGAGGGTTTAATCTCGCTGTCTACTTTCAGTTTTTCCAAAACTAAGGGCAGCCCTGATGCATGAAGCTCCTGTCTATGCGGGGTCTAAGGAAGGGGCAGACCACAAGGGCCTAAAGCACACAACCTTACCTTGCATTTTACAAAAAGCTATTTCCACGCCTTGAGATTACACAACCTTACCTTGCATTTTTCCAAAACTAAAGAGCCCAATTTTATAACCCTACTTCACGCGGTGAAGTAGACAATCGCTGAAAAAATTCTTTTAAATTTGTAATTACTTGCTTAAACAAGATTATAGAAGAGCATCAAGGGGAATGATGGAATGTTTTGAGCACTGCAGATGCTTCCTGTGGTGCACCCTACTTTTGCATGATGGGTCACAAATAATTGATCAGACCCGCCCATCTAATTTCTAGGCCGACCTCTTAATTACTATTGGCCTAAAAAGAGAAAGGACTAGATGAGCTTAGAATATAAACTAAACAAACATTATTTTGTTCGCAGAACGGGGACGGTGGAAACCATGTTTAAAGAGCGGTCCACATTCAGCAAGCAAGAAGCACAATTTATAAGTCTAATATGCATTCAATAGCTTTGAGTACATAGTATGAAAAGATGACTCTACTTAAAAGTGATATGAGTTGAGTTAGCTCAAAGTGACTTGTGAGTGACTAGAAAATAGTCAAATGGAATTTGTAATAATATTTTATTTATATTAGGTTATGTAAGCACTTTATGTGTAAATGGAGTCTAGGCATATATGCTTTATGCATAAATGGAGGCTAGGCGAGTTTGTTAGGATGAGTTATGGTTGTGTTTGAGATCTTGAGAGTGTATATATATTAGATGAGATTGGTGCCTAACCCCATCCAATCTCATAAGCAAGCACTTAATCAATTTTAATGACATATTGATCTACCTAGGCCAACAAATAACCCGAAACTACTCGTCCATACCATATACTCTGGAGAGAGAGAGAGAGAGATGATTTACTTTGTAACCCATTAGATATTACTACAAAACAGGACTTTATTTAGATAAGGAGGCAGTTATTACATATTTAGTGGCATTAACGTGCCAACTTAGAAGGTGCCACCTTAGAAGCTAATGCTTCTACTATCCTGTTACATGACTTACTATATATTATCAGTCTTCTTCCACGCTTAAGGGTCGTTCTTTAAATGGAGCAAATAACCAGAGAGTTGTAGTGTTCGCGCGCTCAGTAACTACAGCCCCATACGCATGGGTGCCAGTATTGTTGTCGGAGACACAAATCATAAGAAGATAAACGGTGACATCTAGAATATATATGCTTTCACAGAGGATCAGATAATTGAACGTCAGATCATTGTCACTCTGATCGACCGCCCAGCGTGCAATCTCTTTCATGTGTCGGTCGTTTCCTGTAGTAGGGTTATTTGTCCTTGGGTCACTGGGCCGCTTCCTCAGTAGGATTTCTCCAACAGCAGCAAGGCTCTCAGCAAGGGCCTGCAGGTCGCCATGCTGACCAGGAGTCGCAGCCATGTCTGAATGGACGAAGAAGGTAAGAAAATAGCTGAGGGAAGTGAAGAGCAGTGACTTGTATGGACTTGGTTACAACGTCCAGGAGCCCCTCTATTTATACACCTCCAAGATCCTCCCACATGCATTCACACGTATCTACGTACACATCAAGCATCTAGAAACATGTATTACGACTCAGCTACTGCTAAGTCTGTTTAATGTGAAAGAAGTCATACAACGTCACCCTCTGTTAATACACCTCCAAGACCCTCCCACATGCATTCACACTTATCCACGCACAACATCATCATCATCATCATCATCGTTATGACCTTATCCTAATTAGTGGTCAGCCAGGTTTTATATATATATATATATGGGTTAGTAGTTCAGAACTGCAATGAATACGGGTTAATTTATTTTTATTTCCATCAGTGGTTGCATGATTTAGGCTTTCTATTTGTATGCTTTATTCTTGATGCATCGCAGTGGCACTTGATCATTCTAGTTTACTATATTAGCTATCTTATGGATCAGCACCAAAGTTGCGTAGGCTTTGCTCCCATAGCAGTGAATGTGTTGGGGTTTGCCGGAAGTCGTTGACAGCCGAGTAGGGCAGTTAGGGCAGTTAGTATTGGTAGATTAGGGTGGTCTTGGTCCTTCATGGATAGCCATTTGTTGTTGACAGCCATGTAAGGTTTAGAAATAGAATTGATTATCACATGCTGGTATTGATCAAAATAAATTTAGATTAACTATGTTTATTGCTTGTTCTAAGCTATTAACTCTGCTTACCTAATATGTGATATAGCTATGAATGAAAACATGAATATTAAAAACACATGCATGGTAGAATGCCCTACTAATATAGAATCCTTATGTAACTGGACCATCCCGTCCGTTAAACCCAAAGAAGTTTATAATATTGGAAAATTTGACTTCTCGTCAACAAAAATAATAAAAACTGACAAAACAAACAATCAGTTTAGATAAGAAAGAGAAATTGTTAATCTGTTATCTAAGAAAGATCTCAGACCATATCTTAATTCGAATAAATATAAGTTCATCCATGTAGGATTGATTCAAATGGGATTCACACCTTTGATGCTAAACTCTCTTAATGCTTCAATTTTAGCAGTCCTTAGGGATGCTAGGTGTATGGACTGGGCACCTTCATTAATGGGGGTTTATAGACTAGTCTTTACCATGGACTAGTCTATGTTAATGCCTTCCCTGATTTCAATTTATCTTTATCTGATCCTAATATTCTTGATGCTCCAAGTCTTTATATTAAGACTCACGGGTACAATTTCAAGACTGAATCTGAGACAATAGCTCTCACATTTAGCATTCAATTCAAGGTTCTTCTAACCCTGGTTACTAAAGCCAGACAAAAATCCCCAAAAGACAAAACTGTCTTAATTGAAACTAACTTTCTGTCCTTAGATATTATGGTCAATAGAACCCTAAAATAGGATGAAATAAACTTTCCTCAGTCTTGGCAGCTAATAGAAATTATTCCACCCAGACAAATAACATATCAGAATCTTGATCAAATAATCCGAACAAAGATGGAGATGTAGAAATAAGATTTGATACTAGAAGGTCATTTAGATTGTCTAGAATTACTTCTTGTTCCCCTAAATCATTCAGACTCTCTGTTGATCATAATAAAACTAAGTCTACTTCAATAGAAGAACTGAGAATTTCATAAAACAATGTCGTTCATCCAGTTTATAGAAAACCATAGGATAATAATCCCACTACATTGGAGATGGATTTCAATATTTGATGTATATGGATTTTAGTCTAGGAAGTGTACTTAGGAAAATCATAAGCGAAGAACTTCAATCTGAGAAAAATAAGGATTTCAGAGAATGGTATTTCAAAAACTGTAAAAATGACTTACAATATTATAAAGATGAATTCTATAAACATCTTAATAAAAATCAAACTCCTAAATTCTTTTGTTCCTTGGTTTCTTGAAACACATTTGAGTAATGAACTCAATACAATTAGACAATGGGAAACAATCCAAGGGGAAAAAATAACTTCTGAATTTCCTCCAACTTATGCTCTTAAATGACTATTTATGATAGAACTCTTGAAACTATAGTATACAGCAAACCTGTAGATTTTCAAGCTTTATTAGATTTGAAAATTCTAATAAAACAAAATAATTATATGAACCTGTTTCTACAAATTGTAGGAGAAAAAATGATAAAAATTTTAGATGGGATAAATAAATTCCTAGATCATATTAATGAAGTTAAAAAGAGAAGAGAACAAAAAACAGTAATAACTTTTGACAAAATCGAACCATCAATAAAACCACCTCCTGAAATAAAAGATTTCAAAATGAAAAATGATATAGAGAAAATCCTGAAAATAATAAAAGATAAGATGAATAATTTAAACCTTAATACTTTGTTAGAAAATGATTTAGTTTCAGGTAATGATTCAGAGATTGATATAGTACAAGAAAATAACATAGAAGAAATCTCTGAGGGAGAAATTCTCCACATACAAAACCAATTCTCATATGTAATCAAAATTAAAAGGGATCCTAAGAGTTTAAATAGATATTACTATAAAAGACCAACTCCTGCGGATGTTCTAATAGAAGAAAATGATGTCTATGAATGGAACATAGATGGAATGACTGATGATCAGATTTTTCCAATGATGCACAAACTCCTAATGTTTTCAACAATCTGTAAACAAAAAGGTAATACAAATAGAAACATTGCATTAATGATTGTTGTTGGGTTTATTGGAAACTTTAAAGGATGGTGGGATAATTGTATCTCCCTTGCTCAGCAAGATGAAATACTTAATAATGTTAAAATGGAACCTAATACCAATCAGCCTAGAGAGGATGCAGTGTATTCCCTAGTCTGTACAATACTTGAACATTTCATGAGTAGTATCCAAACCCAATTTGAAAATTCTAAGGCACTTCTCTAGAATCTTAAGTGTCCTTCATTAACACATTTTAAGTGATATAATGATGTCTTTTTGGCTAGAGTCCTTCACCTTAATGATGCAAGTCATAGTTACTGGCAGCAGAAATTCATAGAGGGGCTTCCATACCTGTTTGCTACTAGAGTTAAAAATACTCTTAAATCAAATTTGACCAAATATTTTGTATGAGCAGCTTTCTTATGGTCAATTAATTCACTAATGTGTCAGTGAAGGTGTTTCTCTTTGTAATGAAATAAATTTGAGAAATCAACTCAAAAGAGAAAGAATAACAGAGAAAACCAATTAGAAGAATTCTATCAGTAATTTGCGATTAACATTCCCAAAATACAAGTACCTAATAGAGGTAAAACTAAGCAATCAAAATTTAATAGGAAATACTCCTATAAGAAGCATAGACTAAGAAATTTTGATCCAAAAATAAACAGTATAATAAAAAGGATAAATAAAAAATTAAATGTTATAAAATTATGCTAATAGATGTTGGACCGAAAAGAAATTTCAAGAACTCCAAATTGACGAAGAGTTAAAAAAACTCTTTATGTAAAATTATTTCAAATTCTTCTGAGTCAAAACTCTTTGATAATATAGACTTTTGAGTCTTCATCTTCCTCTGACTCTGAAAATGAAAAGTGTTGTGGACAGTGTAATACACTAAAAGATAACCAAGGTTACGAATACTGGAAGTCAATTGTTGAGATGAATAATCTGTCTATTAATATTCTCTCTCAATCTCAACAAGATCTTCTAGAAGTAATAGAAAATTTGAAGACAAAGAACTAAAGAAAATAATCTTTGAAAAGATCATATCTTCCTTAGAAAAAGAAAAAGAAAATCCTATTGACACAGATAATGTTTATAGAATGTCTTAGGTAACTAAAAGATTAGGTTATAGACCTGTTCTTTCTGCTAATGTGACAATTCAAGTTCTCAAAAGAGAAGTTAATGATCTCAAAATAGAAATAATAATGTTAAAAAATGAGAATAGCCTGCTTGATAGGAGAGCTATAAATCTTGAATAAAATAAGTAGAAGATTGAAAGTGGAGAATCCTCTAATATGGATACATTAGATCCTTCCCCACCTCAATATCTTGATTTAATACGACAAGTCACATCCCAAAAATGGTATGTTAATGTCACTATTGCTGTTGAAACAAAATGGTATAGATCAGACCTTATTGCTTTGGTTGATAGTGGTGCAAACATAAGTTGTATCCAAGACAGTCTTGTTCCAACAAAATACTTTGAAAAAACATCTTAGAGCTTGACTTCAGCAAGCAATAATAGATTAAAAATCAATTATATAATAATGCAATAGTATGCAATGACAATATCTGTATTCCTACTCCATTCCTTCTGGTTAAGGATTTGCATCATCATGTCATCCTAGGAATTCCTTTGCTGCATAATATCATGCCAATTAGTAAAATTGATACAACTGGAATATATTTTTCTAAAGAAGGAAAACAATTTCCATTTAAATTCTTAACAGATCCTAAAACTCATTTGTTGAATGAAGCTAGAAGAATTCTTCTTAAGGAACAACAAATAAATTTTATTAAAGAAGAAATCGCTTACACAAATGTCCAGAATAGTATTCAAGACAAGAATTTTCAATATAAAGTAAAAAATTTACTTAATACTTTTCTTGAAAATCTTTATAATGATCTTCCTAATGTCTTTTGGGATAGAAAATCTCATGTGGTCTCTCTTCCTTACATCGATGGATTTAAGGAAGAAAATATTCCTACAAAGGCTAGACAAGCTCAAATGAGCTCTGGGTATATTTAATTACTCAAAAATGAAATTAGTGATCTTAGTAATAAAAGGTTAATGAGAAATTCCTCTTCTCTTTGGAGGTGTACTGCATTATATGTTAATAAAGTTGCAGATCAAGAAAGAGGTAAACCAAGATTAGTAATAAACTATAAACCTCTAAATAGAGTTCTTAAATGGATTAGATATTCCATTCTTAATAAAAGGGATCTTCTAAATAGATTGCAAGGAGCAGTAATTTTCTCCAAGTTTGATCTTAAATCAGGATACTAGCATGTTCAAATACATGAATTTGATAGGTATAAAACTGCTTTCACAACTCCATTTGGGCATTATGAATGGAATGTAATGCCTTTCAGGTTAAAAAATGCCCCTTCAGAATTTCAGAGGATTATGAATGACATATTCAATCCTTATGGACAATTTATAGTCACATACACTGATGATGTGTTAATTTTTTGTAAATTTATTGATCAACATTTTAAACATCTTGAAATAGTCAAGTGGTTAGTAAAAAAGAATGGTTTAGTGTTGTCTACCCTTAAGATGAAACTCTTCCAAGAAGATGTCAGATTTTTAAGACATAACATTTTCCAAGGACAAATTGTTCTAATTCAAAGAAGTATTGAATTTGCTTCTAAATTTCCTGATGAAATCCTTGATAATAAATAACTCCAAAGATTCCTTAGATCCCTTAATTACATTTATAATTATTATCATGATCTTGCAAAAGATACAACAATTCTTTTTAATAGGCTTAAGATGTGAAAACCCCAATTTTTCTAGAATTATTTGAAATTAATCAGAATTTTTACAAAATTTGATGTGGAATATTATATTTAATATAATATTAATTTTTAGAAAAAGAATCAAGTCTTCAAACATAAATATTTGGAATCATTTATGGGAAACAAGTCAGCATGATTGTAAGCACGCTAAAATTTGAGCTCAGGTAAAAAATCCCTATTTTTCATAATTTTTATGATTTTATATTTACTCATAAGGTAAAATAATCATTTCACTTTTGTGTGGGGTACATAAAAGTTAGCTGAGCTGGGGGACATCCAACACAAGGAATATCGATGATGAGGAATATGCTTTTAATTTTATAAGAAAAGTAAAAAATTATTTAAAATAAATTTAATTAAAATAATTCAAAAACATCCTTATAAATACCCCTCCCACTCTTCTCATGAAATTCAACAAATCTCTCTCTCTCTCTCTCTCTCTCTCTCTCTCTCTCTCTCTCTCTCTCTCTCTCTCTCTCTCTCTCTCTCTCTCTCTCTCTCTCTCTCTCTCTCTCTCTCTCTCCTTTTTCCTTCTTCTTTCTTTTTTCTTTTTTTTCCTCTCTTCCCTTTATAGCTATAGAGCACGTTTGCAAACGCACTCGAGGGGAATATTCCCCCAAATCTGTTGGGCGCATCCATGGATGTCTTGTCCCCCAAGACCCAGGGTTTCACCCTAGTACTATTTTTCAATTAGACATGCATTTTCAGGTGTTGAAATACAATCTTGTTCAAAATTTTACAAGCTTCAAAAGCCTTATAATTTTACAATGATCAGAGAGGTATTCACCGGTGAAATCATCGGAAAACAGTAACTTTGGAAACCTTGGTTTTTTTGCATGAATATTGATTTTCTAGCTATATTTTCTCCATTCTGGATGCTACAAGTAGGTACCCCTCATCCTCCATTATCTATTCTAGTAGTTTTCAGAGTAAGAAGATCACCAGACTGGAATTTTCGGCTAGATTTCTTTGGTGAATCTAGTATTGGTGATATGGTCTGAAAACTATGGTGAAACCATGTTATTTATGAATTCTAACCCATTGGATGGATTCAGAGGGTCCCAAAATCCTAGGGTATGAAATCTAGGCCCTTAATGTGTTTAGATCTAGGAGATCGGGGAATGGGTGATCTATCGATCTAGATCTGGACCGTCTTGCCTATCCAGGCCACCCTCCCCATACACCAGCTATCACCAGTGGAACCCGATGGGGGTGGGCCGCTGATTGACGGATTGATCCATTTAGCCACATTGAATCTGGGCCCTTGTTTTGATCTAAAGTTTAAAAATCTAATTTAGAGCTAATTTTAACTCCAAATCAAGATCGAAAAGAAGCTCTGAATTTTTGGTGAAGAGTAGAATCTAATGAAAATATAAAATTTAGGTTTTATTTACTGTAAAATTTTATAAATTACAAAAAGTGGTACTAATTCCCAAGATCAGTTAAATCTGACATGATCAGACCTTAGATTTCTAATCCATCAGTGATTTAGTGATAAGAGAAAATGAAATTAAGAGTTAAATGTGACTGATCTAGGATGAATTAAGAAATTTAACCTTAATAGAAGAGAAATCTTAAAAATGAACATGGATCTACTTGATCTGAGTAATCAAGCATGATCAGATAATTAAAATTAGTTTGAATGATGATCTAAAGTTAAGATCATATAGATTGATGAGCCTGATGTGGCTAATTTGGGATAGATTGAGATCTATGCCATTAATTTTGATAAAATGACTTAAGATCTACTTGATCAATTAGATCAAGAAAGATCAGATCATTTGATGAGATAAATCAATGATCTAGTAATGATATCACATTAAGTTAATGTGATAGATCTGAATAAAAATAAAAGATCAAGATCTAAACTGAATAGAAATCAAAATGAATAAATATGATGCATTCAAATGAGCATGTGAATTATTGTGAATGTCCTTTTATTTTCTTAGTATATTTAATTGTTAGATTTATTTATTTACACTTTAATTGTTCATGTTATGTAAATTACATGAAAAATATAATTAAATGAAAATAAATATTAATGAACATTTACAATGAATATGGACATGGACTTAATGATAGTAAGGGCTATAGTTAGGAGGACAATATAAGGAATATCATTTCCTTAGCCCAAATTAGGAGAATAATAGACCTCATAAATGACATTTTAAATATTCATGGATTTAACTAAAATAAAATAGCAAGAGTACTTAGAGTTTAATGCTCATAGGAACCTTATGAAGGTTGAGCTAATAGAGCCTCGCTCTTCCCCCACCTTTCGGAGAAGTTTGTGAGGTCTAAATGCCTCCTTACATGAGAATTGAATTACCACTCTGTGAGCAACTTTTAACTGTAAGCCTTAGTCAATTCTAAAATAAGGAGAAGCTGTCTAGAATTAGGAGTGTATAAATTATCTTCAATTAGTAAAACATTAATTGGTTGAATAATAATAAGATCATAAAAGGATAATAAACTATCTAATCCTAATAAAAATGGTAATTAAGACAATCAAAGATCAAACAAGATCCATAGGGAGATCTTGAATGATCAAGAATAATAAGAAACATAATATTGTTTTAGTATGTATGTTTGTTGAATTAGTATGAATGTTATATTTAAATATAGATCAATAGATTAGACCTTGATAAATATGATCCAACGAAAAAGATCCAAATCATCCTAAGTAAAGATGATCAAAAGAACAACTAGGAAGTATAAATGAGTTGAGGAATGATTGTATATATATTATTTGACAGATACATGAAGGATATGATGATCAAGATTAATGAGAAGATGGATTGTTGAAAGTAAACGTAGGTGGATCTTAAGAATATATTTAATATAGAAGATACATGTATTTTACACACGATATTATCATGATAGATTGATTATAATTGCCTTAGAATTGTTTATGAATCAACAAATGATGTTGCAATGAATACAAAGTGATTGACTAAGTAATTATGAAATTACTTAAGGCAACAAATGATGTGGAAATGAATACAAAGGGATTGATTAACTAATTATAAAATTACTTAATGGGTAAAATGAGAAGATTTGAACTATATAAGTTGGACCCCCAAATCTTAAGGAAATAAGTTATAGGCATGTCCTATTATAATCAGGCACACAATCTATAAATATGAATTATTAATTTTCATACAAGCATGGAGGCTTGTGATTTTGTTTTAAGACAGGCTTACACATAGGGATGCCAATGCTAGGAGAGTTATGAGGGTTTGGCCACTCGCTCTTTAAAACTGATTCCGATGATGATACTGTGCTCAAAGGGAGGCAAAACATCAAGTGGGGCAATTATGGGAAGGCCGCCACTGTGACAACTAGGATTCTCCCCACACAAACATGGATATGTATTTTCCACCATGATATTAGTGGAGTATTGAGCAGTTATCCTGTCGCGCTGTACTGATTGAGACTACAAGCATGATAGTCCTTTGATTATTTTGCATTATGATGCAATTAATTATGGCATGATGAGATGCATTATGTAATGGCATGATGATATGCCTTATGTTATGGCACGATGAGATGTCTTATATTATGGCATGATGAGATGCCTTATTTCATGGCATGATAAGATGCCGGTAAAAATTATTACCAATGATGTATTGAAGGATGATTCCCAATATGGTATGATTATATATTAAATCAGTTTAGAAATGAGATCTATATTCACGATTTTTAGTGGTTGTATCTATATGTAATATATACATATAATTCATATGATGAGTGAAGGATAAAATGGTTATCCAATTGTATAAATTGATTTTCATCATGGATATAATGAATTGTTGATTTTGAGATATATTGAATATATTTCTTAAATTCCCTACCAAGCATAGGTTGCTGAGATATTGTAAATGTTTGAATGTTTACAATATCTCATATATAGTTAAGGAAGATTGAAGCTCAAAATTTGAGGATAATCATCACCGAACTACTACTCAGGGTATTTACTTTGAGGAAGATTGTATTGATTGTTTTATAATTTGGGTTGTAATATTTGGATAAGGTATGTAATGACCACTGGGGTTGTGTATGTGAACCACTAGATTGATCCTGATTTTAATAAAAGTATTTCTATTGATATTCAATAGAAATTTTATTTTATACAAAAATCTATGTATGATAAGTAATTTGGGGTGGCACTCGGGTTTTTTTGACAAATCAATTTTAAAGAAATTATGTTTTCGATGTTTGAATTTTAAAAAATTTCAAAATCAGGGCCCTACCTTTGCAAATATTTATGAAAATGTGTTTTAAAACCCCAGGTCGTCACATAAGAAAAATGCAAAGTCTTGGATGGAAGTGCATACCAGAATGGTAAGAAAAATAAAAGCTAGAGTTAAATCTCTTCCCTGTTTAAATCTCGCTAATAATGATGGTTTTAAAATGTTGAAACGGATGCCTTTGATATTGGATATGGAGGAATACTTAAACAAAAGAATCCTTCTTCTAATAAGGAAGAACTTGTTCGATTTACTTTGGATAAGTGAAATGATACTCAAAAGAAATATTATACAATAAAGAAAGAAACGCTTTCTATTGTTAAATGTATTTCAAAATTTCAAGATGATTTATTAAATCAAAATTTTTTACTACAAATTGATTGTAGTGCAGTAAAACAAATTATTGAAAAGGATGTGAAAATATTGTTTCACACTAAATATTTGCCATATGGCAAGCCCAATTATCAGTGTTTGATTTTGATATTGAATATATTAAGGGAGAATATAACACTCTTCTTGACTTGTGAGTTTTTACAGGGATCATGAGTGAAGAAGACTGGCACATCTCAGGTAATACCCGAAGAGGCAGATATAGAGGAAGAGGTCATGGTAATACTCAAAACCGAAAAGGAAAACAAATTGTTGCATGGTCAGCCCTGTCTAGAAATAATTCATAATCAAAGCCAAAGTTGATAACATTGAAAAATATCCCATCATCTAGTAATATCCAGCCTCAATCTTCAACGGAAGATCTTCCAAGACAATAATTTACTCTGCAAAAATCTACAAAGGAGGTTCTCATTATGATCGCTGAACAATATATTCAAAAAGAATATAGAGATGTAATGCTACATATGGATAGAAAGGATCTCAAAATAGGATGTGATCCTAAAAATCCCTAGGATGTTGCTATTAAATAAATGCAGAATAATTCCTATCCTCCCCATATGAGAAAGAAGTTAATATCTGATGGAAAAATTCCTCCAAGGTTTGAAAGTAGTGGACATAAGCGACTTCTATAATAGTGACAAATCTGTTATTAATTTCAATAAAATCCTTATTAATAAGGTCCTGACTCCTTAGGAATGAGATATCAATCTAGGTCAATATAAGGGGATTGAAGGCAAAATTCAAAGCCAAAAGTACCCCTACAATTGGTGAGATTATACAAGCTCAATGTCTTATGTAATGTACCTCAAAAATAATTTGAGGAAACATTCATGGTTCATCAAAATCCATCCTACTGTAATATCTAGGGATATTTCTCCATGGTTCTACCATTGGTGGAGAAAAATTGGCCCAAGTATGGCAATATTACCAAACAAGCCCAAGTATGGCAATATTACCAAACATACCCCAAGTATGGCAATATTACAATAAATGGGTGGAATATATACTAGAGATTAATACTATTCCTTCTAACCAAGTAATAGAAGGTTAGTGTGAATTAATATTTTTTGTCAAGTTCGAAATTCCATGGATATGGAAATGGTCAATGACCATTGAAGAAGATGAGATGAATATACAGACTCTTAAAAGGATTTATTTCGTCAAATAGTGGATGAAATTTGATACTAATGACAAGGCCAAAGAAATTGAATCAGTCATCCAACTTAATAAAGCTGTTTAAGAGAATGCTCGCATTCAACAATGTAATGACCCCAATTTTTTTGTAATATTAAAAGCCCATGAAAAGTTCAATTTTGAAGATAAGGGCATTCTGGTCATTTCACTAGTCGCCTTAACTAAACCCAGAAACTTGGTCCTGAAAATGGTACCATTAGATGCGTCTCGGAAAAATGAATCCAACGAGACCAAAATCACCCAAAACGGAGTCCGTATAAAGAAGTTACGGCCGTTTAAAGATAGGGGTATTTCTGTAATTTAAATTAAAAACGAAAAACGCAGGGGGCCGTTTTGATAACGGCACCCCGTCTTCTTCCTCTCGATTTCTCCGGAAACCCTAGTTTCCAGAGATTTCTGCCACCGACAATGGCGGCACCGCCATTGGCAAGCACCGCCATAGCAGGGCTATAAAAACCCCATCTCCCCTCTCCAAAAACCCCGTTTTCCGGCGTCTTTTCCAGTCGTTTGAGATTGGGGTTTCCGGCAAAAACCGGAAACCCGTCTCTCTGCAATCTCCGGCAACGGCCAAGCCCTAGTCGGGCCGGCCATCTCCCCATGCCCTTCTCCGTTCCAGTCTGGCAATAGGAGTTTCCACCTTCATCGAGTTTACCCGGCAACAAGGGTTTGGACAGACGGAAAGGAGGAGTCGCACCACCCGGAAAAAGGGCGTCCCCAGGCTACAGGTAAGCCCCCCAACCCTTCCTATTTAGTTGCCATTCTTCCCTGCCCAGATCCACGCCGGATCTGGGTGTTTTCCGGCTAGGGGAAATGCCGTGGAAACCCGGAGAACACGGGTTCCCTTCCAAAACTCGCCGACCAGGGCGCCGTTCCAGGCTGCCCAAACTGGCCTCGTTCCCCTTTCCTTCCCAGCCCAGATCCACGCCGGATCTGGGTGCTCTTCTGGCCGGAATCACCGGCTTTCCGTGAACAAAACCAGACGGGTGAAAACCCGTCAAGAGAGAGAGAGAGAGAGAGAGAGAGAGAGAGAGAGAGAGAGGAGGAGAGCGCCTCCCAGGGGCGCACGAGCGTCCCAGGGGTGCGGACGTCCTCGGGTGCATGGCGCGGTCCAAGGGGCGCCTAGCTTTTAACACACATCTGTACCAAGCCCCCTGGGGGCTGTCCTTGCGCACGCGTCGCGTGCGAATAGTTTTTTTGGCTCGATCATGACTCATGGGATGTCCTAGGAGCCAAAGCACGCCGTAGCTACGCCTAAGATGCGTCCACGCAATGCTGTCCAGAGTGCACACCCTAGCACACCATTCGGACGTGCGTACATGACCCAACCTGGTTGCGGTGCAACCAGGGTGCACGCGTATACTAGAAACCGTAGAGCGCGCACTCTAGAACCGTGGTGCACAGGACCCTAGGCACTACAATTGGGTCGCCCATTAAGGCGCGACCTTGAAAAATCCAATTTCGGAGCCTATATAACTCCGCTTGACAAGCCAAAAGGACCGTTGCGTCCGTAATTTTGACACGGACCCAATTTTTACAATAAAATACAAGACATTCTTAGGTATAGATCAACCTAAAAATATTAGAGAGTAACCCCTAGAAACCAACAAATCATATAGATCTAACCTTACCCTGTGAACCTAGAAATAACGTCTAGCTCTTATGTTTGAACGTCATTCAGGACTTTACCAAGGTATTCTCGGACTCGACTGAAGGAGGGACATGAGCTAAGTAACGACAATTGAGGTAGGTGACGACATTTAATGTTTCGTTTTGATTTTAAAACCTTGTATTATCATGACATTATGATTGATGGTGATTTAAATTGCACTTATTATTAATCGATGATTTAGTGAGATTTAGAGTTTTATGCTATGATTGCTGTTTGATTTCAATCATGTATTGAATGGACTATGATCGATGGTTTTATGAGATTGAGATTATATACTTATACACACTTAGAAAAATTATCTTTCCTTATTGCATCATTGAAATTGATGAGGTTTTATGGGAAAGAAAAGTAGAGGCTTGGTGGCTGGTCTTTTTAGAGGCTAACTCCAGGATGAGGAGCGTGCCTTAGGGATTGCAAGCCACGAGTGCTCTTGGTTTCGACATACAGGATTTTCGTATTTTGAGTTTTATGATGGGTGCTCTCACCCGGTGGATGTCATGCTAGGAGGGAGAGGGCCGGCCACCCACCCTTCGAGATTTGTGATGTGGTGAGATTTTGATATGATAGACACCTGCCCGTAGATGGCATTCGGTAGGGGTTTGGTAACATGGATAGTCCACACTACCGGTCTGGGCCTTTCCATGGGGACAGACGCTAAGTCTCCCGTTATGGTGTCGACGGGGAGCGGCGGTGGTTGAGACCCATGGAGGGTTGCCACTGCGGCATGACGATCCATACTCTTATTTGGTGTGCATGCATGATGAGCATGAAGATGTGATGGTATGCCTGGGTGTGACGACACTCAGAGGTTTGATATGAGTACTCATGATCTGTGATACGAGTGTATGGGACACTCGTGGGACCCATATACATTAGGGTGCCTTGTTGTTATTGTATGCTCATTTACATGAGATTATATCATGTTTTAAATCCATGAGATGCATGTTTTATCGTATATGATGTTTTGAGATTTTATTAGCATTGCTTAAAATAATTATATTCTTGTAAAAATTACTTTACTCACTGTATCAATACAATTATTCGATTTTGTTCCATTGATATACATTAAATGTCTATGTACCTACCAAGCATTGCTTGCTGAGGCATTGCGTTTGTTGCAATGCCTCAGATATTAAAGAAAGACAGGACGCATGAGGAGTTAGAAGAATAGTGATCGAGAAGTCTCATTAGAGGTATGTTCTAATTTCACATGGACTGTGTATGTATATATGTTATTGGACTTGATTATACCGTTATGGGAATGTGGCTGATGACTGGATGATCCTGGAATAGCAAATCTATTTTAAACATGTTTACTTGGAAAATAAAAATAAAAATAAAAATCTTGTTTTGTGTCAATGGCTGACCTCGGGATTTTTCTGAAAATGAAATTCGATTTAAATTATTTTTCACTGTTTTGGGTTTTTGGAAAAAAATTGGGGCCCCACCTTTCGAAAAGATTTAAATATATTGAGTTGAAAAACCCCGGGTCGTCACAGTTGGTATCAGAGCAGGTTCATCCACTCACAGCCAATCCCAAAAGTCCATATGAAAGATGACAGTCCAAGGTGAGAATTAGAACTAGTAGGAGCTAAATGAGTAAATCAATTAGTAAATTACGAAGAAAGATGACAGTCCAAGGTGAGAATTAGAACTAGTAGGAGCTAAATGAGTAAATCATTTAGTAAATTACGAAACTAGAATAAACACCATTTAATGATGCTAGGAGTTGAACTAGTAAGTGGAAGGATAGAGTGAAAATCATATATAGAGTTGAATCATATCATTAATAGACAATGATTCAAGTGGGAGACATGAATAGTCATGGAAAAAGAAAAACGATCAACTAGAGGAAAAGTAAATTCTTATGAGAATAATGAAGCTCCTAAGGGTAAGAAATCGCTACATGGCATGCGTGAGTTAGTGTCTCTAGCTGAGAATATTCATGTTAATAGATGATTGCTAATGGAGAAACCATACTGTGAATATAATATCTAATTTGAGAACAGTAGGTATGACGCTTTAGAGGGTACAATTGTTAATGGTGAGTAAAGATTCAGAATAAAGATTGTGAATCAGTTCTCTGGGTGAAAACTTTACTATATGATAGAAGATATGTGTATATAAATTACTTTTAAGAATTCAAGTTATAACTTGGACTATGCTTATAAATTTTGAAAAGTATAAAGGCTAGTATAACTGCAATTGAGCAAGATCAGTGATGGTTACAACAAATGAGAACTTGAGAATTTTAAGGAAGTATTATATTCATCTAAACTTGAAGTGGATTTAGTTGAGGAATAAATTATAGTATAAATAGAAGTAATAGAGATGACTAGAACACGAATAATATCAAATCACAAAGATGCACACCATCAATAAATAGGTGAAACACAGCTTGGTTTAACAAATAATTAGGCAGAGGATAGTGCAACCCTTATATATATATATATAAATCTAGTCTAAGACGACTTAAGGATTAAGGTGCAAACAGGGAAACTCATATATGGATCATATTATGATGAGAATGATGAATGAAGATGATAGTAAACTTATTAGTAGATAGTTCTGACCTATAATAGATTGATCTCATCAAAGGTGAGAAAAATTGAAGAACCCAGATGACTATCTGACCTGTAATATGAGTATATTATCAAAAGGTATATAATATGAGTATCATAGGGGATGTAAAAGGCAGACTTTGAGAAGAGTGACAAAGAATTTGAACACAAGAGAGTCATTAGAAGATTTTGATGATAGTCTAATAGGGATAAGAATACAAGATGATACTAGGAGATAACTGTAACTCGTACTAGATCACAATGGTATGGATCCTGAAGGACTTAGAGCAATTTTGGATAACTTAATTGGAGTATTATGAAGAGTAAAGTGCTATCTAATAATGATAACTTGAGTAGAAGTATAGCATGACCAAAAGATCAATGACATTATTAAGACATTGTATGAATTTTCTTGAGGCTATAGGCAATTAAGGATTTTGATGATATTAGAAAACTTCAACATTTCCTGGAAGTATTAAGTTTCTCCTGTCTGACAAGAAGATCAAGTATATGCAATCACTCAAATGGAGACATTGATTTTGACCAATTAAGAAGAAAAAAGAGAACGAGATAGAGATACAACTATAAGTAATGGGTGAATAGAAAAAGGTCATGACTTTATTGAGGAAAGAATAGATCCATACAAATCTTTCATCTTGAATCATCTGGGAAGATAAACCAATCAAATTCGAAGGAATAATAATAGTTGAGTTGGTGACGATTTTAGTGTAATAGAGATAAAGCATATGGGATTTAAGACTTTGAGTAGAGTATCAAAATTTCGGACATTATACTGCAAGAAATTTTTTAAGAAGAAGGGTGACCAGCTAGAGATGAAAGTAGTTTGATGTATATATCAATTGTTGCAAGTAGAATATTATGGGGTCCATTAGCTTCTGAGAAACACCAGTGGATGTAATCCATAAAAGGGAAAGTTGATGATATCCTACCTTGCAGCTATCTGCTTAAATAAAGTTCTATTGAAAAAGGAAACAAGATAGGACAACGACTAGTCCATTTTGTTTTTCAGCAACTCGGGTGTGATCAAGGATCAATATGATGTTTTAGAAGGAGATGTGGATGATGAAGAGATCATTAGATGGAAGACAAGAGGAAAAAAAAAAAAAAGATTATCCTATGATATTCGAAATGAAATAGGAGAAGTAAGATAATATGATCTTGAAAGGAGTAATTTATACATGAATAAAGAAGCATGATCCTACAAGGAGATTATCCTATACACAATGAGAAAAGTATAAGCATCTGAGGATTTTGAGATAAATGCATTACAGCTAGAGACCGGTATTGTTAAACTGGCACGTATGAGAGTAAGCATCAGAGTACGCAGCGAAAACGGCCCTTATAGGTGAGGCCTTATAGGAGGAACAATAAAAATGATAAATTGAGAATGACCCTAGATTTGATTCCTCAGGGGGAAGGCATTCACCAAGAAATCATCTAAGAGACAAATACCTGGAAGATAATAACTTATGGAAATTTCGAGGACGAAATTCTTTTAAGGGGGTAATAATGTAATGACCCCAATTTTTTTGTAATATTAAAAGCCCATGAAAAGTTCAATTTTGAAGATAAGGGCATTCTGGTCATTTCACTAGTCGCCTTAACTAAACCCAGAAACTTGGTCCTGAAAATGGTACCATTAGATGCGTCTCGGAAAAATGAATCCAACGAGACCAAAATCACCCAAAACGGAGTCCGTATGAAGAAGTTACGGCCGTTTAAAGATAGGGGTATTTCTGTAATTTAAATTAAAAACGAAAAACGCAGGGGGCCGTTTTGATAACGGCACCCCGTCTTCTTCCTCTCGATTTCTCCGGAAACCCTAGTTTCCAGAGATTTCTGCCACCAACAATGGCGGCACCGCCATTGGCAAGCACCGCCATAGCAGGGCTATAAAAACCCCATCTCCCCTCTCCAAAAACCCCGTTTTCCGACGTCTTTTCCAGTCGTTTGAGATTGGGGTTTCCGGCAAAAACCAGAAACCCGTCTCTCTGCAATCTCCGGCAACGGCCAAGCCCTAGTCGGGCCGGCCATCTCCCCATGCCCTTCTCCGTTCCAGTCTGGCAATAGGAGTTTCCACCTTCATCGAGTTTACCCGGCAACAAGGGTTTGGACAGACGGAAAGGAGGAGCCGCACCACCCGGAAAAAGGGCGTCCCCAGGCTACAGGTAAGCCCCCCAACCCTTCCTATTTAGTTGCCATTCTTCCCTGCCCAGATCCACGCCGGATCTGGGTGTTTTCCGGCTGGGGGAAATGCCGTGGAAACCCGGAGAACACGGGTTCCCTTCCAAAACTCGCCGACCAGGGCGCCGTTCCAGGCTGCCCAAACTGGCCTCGTTCCCCTTTCCTTCCCAGCCCAGATCCACGCCGGATCTGGGTGCTCTTCCGGCCGGAATCACCGGCTTTCCGTGAACAAAACCAGACGGGTGAAAACCCGTCAAGAGAGAGAGAGAGAGAGAGAGAGAGAGAGAGAGAGAGAGAGAGAGAGGAGGAGAGCGCCTCCCAGGGGCGCACGAGCGTCCCAGGGGTGCGGACGTCCTCGGGTGCATGGCGCGGTCCAAGGGGCGCCTAGCTTGACACACACATCTGTACCAAGCCCCCTGGGGGCTGTCCTTGCGCACGCGTCGCGTGCGAATAGTTTTTTTGGCTCGATCATGACTCATGGGATGTCCTAGGAGCCAAAGCACGCCGTAGCTACGCCTAAGATGCGTCCACGCAATGCTGTCCAGAGTGCACACCCTAGCACACCATTCAGACGTGCGTACATGACCCAACCTGGTTGCGGTGCAACCAGGGTGCACGCGTATACTAGAAACCGTAGAGCGCGCACTATCAAATGTTACACAAAATAATGAGCAAGGGCCCATGAAGAAGTTGCAATTTCTTGGATGATTAGAGAGAGAGAGAGAGAGAGAGAGAGAGAGAGAGAGAGAGAGAGAGAGAGAGAGAGAGAGAGAGAGAGAGAGAGAGAGAGAGAGAGAGAGAGAGAGAGAGAGAGAGAGAGAGAGAGAGAGAGAGAGAGTACTCTTCAAGCAATGGTGGAGACTTGTTTGGGCCCGGGTCAACGTGGGTTTCTCGGAGCTGAAGATTATCAGGAAGAAGTGAATGCATTCTGTAAACACTAGTGAACTCTTCACTAAGTGAATATGCAATCCCATGGTTTTCTAGCTTCTTCAAGTTCACCAGCCCTCCCAAGGCAGCACCACCTACGTGCCCAAATGCATTTTACCGCTACCAAGATCGATTAGTAGTGGTGAGCATTTTCATATACCGCTTCCGTGTATGTACTCTAATCACTTACCAATTTGCGCACGTGCCGGCATGCAATGTAGAGGTCTTAAGCAGCTCAACAGTTCAATCAATGGTCTCAATTTTCTCGATCACGTCCGCTGTGACGAGTCTTGCATGGCGGTACAGCTCTTCATCATTCAACTGTAGGTATTTCTACACAAAAGGAAAGAGATCTAAACCTTTGATCAATATGATGCAAGGAAAGAGATTTAGATCATCCTCCTTAAGGATGATAAAAAGATCATGTAGGAAGTATATATGAATTGATGGATAACATTATATGTATGATGTGACAAATATATATATATATATATGTTGATCAAGATCATGGCAGATCTTAAGGAGTAGAATTACCACATCAAAGGTAGGTCGATTTTAAGGATGCATTTATTTAAAAGATGCATGTTTTTACACATGATCTTGATCTTTAGAATTATAAAAATTCATGATACAATTAAAATATTATAAATGCATTAGAAATAATTATGATCCAACCAAATGATGAAGGAATAGTTATGTAAATGTTAAGTTAAGAATTGATGAAAAAATAAGTAAACCCTAAATTAATAAAGAAGTAGATGATATTTCAATTTTAGATAAATAGACAAATTGTTTGATAAGTAAAAATTATTATTTTACATACAAGCACGGAGGCTTGTAGTTTTGTTTTAGATAGGCATAAGTCTGGGGATGCTATGCTAGGAGTGTTATTAGGGTTTTGCCACCCGCTCTCCGAAAATTGATAATTTGAAAGATACCATGCCCTAAGAAAGGCAAAAAGTCAGGTGGGGCAATTATGGGAAGGACACCACTATGATAGCTATGGTCCTCCCATACGAACATAGATATTGTATTTTTCCATTGTTGGTATCAGTAGAGTATAGAGCAGTTATTCGAGTGTGCTAATACGACGCATAATACAACATAGTAGTCCTTGATGTATTTTGCATTAGGATGCATATGAGATAGGCATAGTAAAATGCCTTATATTATGACATAATGAAAATGATTAGTAATTGTGTATTACCAATTTTTCCCATGAAGGAAAAATTTCCTAACATAAGAACGGGCTAAAATATTGACCCCCCTATAGTAGAAGTGTTAATTACGAATATTGAACCCACTATAGTGTATGGAGTTGATCAACATAGTTTGGGAATGTGTACTGTTGTTGTTATTGATTGCTTTCATGATTTTAACGGACTGTTCTGTGAACAGTATATATGAATAAAATTATAGATAAATGACAAATTAATGTTATATATAGAAATGAAAATGATTCATGAATGTGTTATATGATATAAATAAATAATGAAATTATTAGATTTTGAGATATATTGAATTATTATACTTCTTAAATCCCTTACTGTTGATGTTTTTCGCAAGTGCACGGGCCATTGTAGTGTAGCTTATGCAAGTACGGGTCGATCCCACGAGGACTTGATTTAAAATGATGGAGTTTTAAATAAAATTCAACTAAAAGAATTAAAACAAAGAATATACTACAATTAAACTAAAATCCAGATTTATTCAATTTCTGTAATTTGCACAATTATTTATTCCAAAGAAAAGAGAAAATAAAATTAAAAGGCGTCCTGGATAAGCTTGTCCTTGGATTGCACTGTCCCTGAATAGTCAGCATGAAGATAAGGTAAAACCAGAATATCACAGGGACACAGTTGGAATTAAATCAGGGACTCAGTTGGAATTAAATCCGGGACACATTTTGTATTAAACTGGGGACTTGTTGGTCATTCCAAAGATCTGCCAGGGGGTTTTTAACTAAAAAACCAGGTGAAAACGATGAAAACTAGTGAAGGTGGGAAGAAGAGGAAAGGGAGAGAAGAAAGATGGGAGAAAACCCGAGTTGGGTTTTCTCTCTCGGGGCGTCCGCTAGTCTGGGCTATGCTGGAACGGTGGAAGAGGGACGCCTGGACGTCGTCTGATGCAGCGAGAGAGAGAGAGAGAGAGAGAGAGAGATGCTAGGGCAATCTAGGCCGATGATTGGCAGATGGGGTGGAGAGGTGAGCGGCTGGGGAAGGAGATGCAGAGCCACTGGAATAATCTAGCTTTGGTGTGGCGTCTCTGGTTTCTGGGCATCGCACTGCTTGGAGATGGGCGTCCGGTGATGGGTTGGGCGACCTGGGTTGTGAAAACGATGGGGAGCAGAGGATTGCGTGGGTCGGGAAGGTGGAGGCGACCTGGGAGAACTTCAACCAATGCTGGAAAGGTGCAGACAGGGTCGAGTAGCTTGACTGGTGCAGTGCTGGGGGCAATGGATTGGGATCCTTCAGGCTCCGTGCGATAGAGGAAACAATCAGGGGTGGATGCGTTGGGAAGAAAACGCTAAAGGAGAGGGGTAAGTGAAAGGGGCTTGTGCGGTGAATGGAGACTGGAACTCGATTTGAGGATCTGGTGTGGTGGAAACCAAATAGGGAACATGACGTGAAGGATTGGGAGTCAGGCTAACAAGGGAAAGTGGAAGATGGGGATCGGTAATGGAAACTGGTGATGGGAATTTGGAATTGAAACAAAGAGAGGGGAATAGAGTTGAGTGCGTGAGGTAGAGAGACAGAAGTTGATGCCAGGCCTTCTAGGTGTGTCACCCACCTATGGGTGGCCAAGGGAAGAGATAGCAGAGAGATTGAGAAAAAGAGAGAGTATGGGAGAGAATGGAGAAAGGGAAAAACCAGCCCAGCCTAACAGTGGATGAGGAAGTTCCCCCAAGAGGGAAAAACCACCCCTCTGGAGAGAGAGGGGAAGGGGAATAACAAGGAGGGGAGAGATAGAGACGTGAAAGAGAGGGAGAAACGTGTAGGTGAGAGGGATAAGAGAGAAAGAAAAGAGAGGGAAGGGATAAGAAAAAGAGAGAGAAAAGAGAGGAGAAAGATAAGTGGGAAAAAAAATAAGAGAGAGGGAAAAGAGATAAGAGAGAGAGAGAGAGGCTACTAGAATTCTAGACTTGCTAGAACTCTGCAAGTCTTCAAAGTCTTCAGTCTTCTCTTTTCATGCAACTCTATCATCCTCATCTGATATCCTTGATTTGATCTGGAGCGTCCACGCCTGAGTCGATTAATCTGCATTGCACAGGACCCAATTAGAATCATCTGAACCATTCAGTATTCCTCTGATTAGCTTTAATGATCATCTGACCACTAAATCTTTCAATTCAATGGTTAATGGCCAATTAAAGCTAAATTGAAATATTTTATGTAAAATCTTGAAATTAACAGCCTAGATACTCTAATTGAATACTAAATTAGGGATTTTTTAGCTAAAAATGAACACTTAACACCTACCAAGCATAGCTTGTTGATATATTATAAATATTTGAATGTTTACAATATCTCAAATACAGAAAAGGAATATTGAAAGCTCAAGACTTGAAGCTATTGATCGAGTTATTTCCCTTAAGAATTATGTATTAAGAACTTTGTAATTTAGATTATGAAATTTTGGACAATGTATTGTAATAATACAGGGGCTGTGTATTGTGAACCACTAGATGAATCCTAATGTTTAATAAAAGTATGTTTCTTCAATAAAAATTTCCCTTTGGTACAAAATTCTATACATGATATGTATGTTGAAGTGAGACTTGGATTTTACAAATCAATTTGAAAGAAAAAGTTTTTTCGTTGTTTATTTTTCAAAAAAATTCACTATTAAGGGTCACGTCTTTGCAAAACACTTGTAAAAATGTGTTATAAAAACTCGGGTAATCACAGGTACATATTGTTATCTTTTTTTGTTCTTTGTATTCTAGTTTTTCCATAACTAATAGTGAGGTCATGATGTGAAAAATGGAATGTAGACCAGGTTATATATATATATATATCATTATCATCGTCATTAAGACCTTGTCCTAATTAGGGGTTAGCCAGGTTATATATATGCGTTCACACTTATTTAGGTACACATCAAGCAAGTGAAAAATGGAATGTAGACCAAGTTATATATATATATATATATATCATTATCATCATCATTAAGACCTTATCCTAATTATTGGTCTGCCAGGTTATATAAATTCACACTTATTTAGGTACACATCAAGCATGTCAAAAATGGAATGTAGACCAATATATATATATGGCTAACTCCTAATTAGGATAAGGTCTTAATGATGATATATATATATATATATATAGAACCTAGTCTACATTTCATTTTTCATATGATTGATGTGTACCTAAATAAGTGTGAATGCATATATATATAACCTGGCTGACCCCTAATTAGGATAATGTCTTAATGATGATGATAATGATATATATATATATAGTAGGGCTTATTATACTAGTTCATCTGCTCTCCTAACCTTGTGACATTGTATGGAAAAGTCATATTAAAGGAGTGCAAGCAGCAGCATCCAAGAAATGGGGTTTTGCATCGGGTAATATATAAACTGCTGCATATGAAGAGCTTCTAACCGTGGATATCTAGCCCATACGATGAAAGTACAATTCCTTTAATGCTAGATGTCCCTTTCTGATATGATTCTTAACCGGTAGATATCCAAAGTTAGGAGAGTTATATGAGCAGTTTGCAAATATTAGGCAAATTTGATAATTTTGGCATATGAAAATTCTAGCACGAGACAGGGTAACGGTATTTTCACAATAGTGGCATCATTGAATCTTCGTGATTTATTGTCCAAGATGTTCAGGCCAGAAGAAATGAGATAAACGGGTCTGATTATCCAAAGGTGGCCCCCTCCAAGAAAATGTAAGGGATCCTCCTCTGGAAGTAAAATATGCACACAAATGACATGAGAATCACACACAAGTATATATGAAAATAGAAATTTTAAAAATTTGAAGGGCCGCAATGGCTTACTTTTGCCCTAACTTAGCTCCATCCCTAGTGGACCCTGCCTTTAGTTTATTCAACTTGCTGATCTGATTTCCCTGAGTTTCTCTGTCTTGTATTTCAAAAATCACGTCGGGTAGATGACCATCACATTTGAAAAAATCTACTATGATCACTTAAAGTATGTTCCTTCAATGAAAATTTTATTTCTGTACAAAATTATATATATGATATGTATGTTGAAGTAAGACTTTGGATTTTACAAATCAATTTCAAAGAAAAAGTTTTTTCGCTGTTTAGTTTTCAAAAAAATTTCACTGTTAAGGGCCCTTGTCTTTGCAAAACACTTGTGAAAATGTGTTATAAAAACTTGGGTCATCACAAGTACATATTGTTATCTCTTTTTTTTTCTAGTTTTTCCATCACTAATAGTGAGGTCATGATGTGAAAAACAGTATCATGATGTGAGGTTATATATATATATATATATATATATCAGTATCATCATTATTAAGACCTTATCTTAATTAGGGGTCGGCTAGGTTAGTTATATATATATATATATATATATATATGCATTCACACTTATTTAGGTACACATCAAGCATGTGAAAAACGTGACCTTTGTATAGTAGGGCTCATTATACTCGTTCATCTGCTCTCCTAACCTTGTGAAATTGTATGGAAAAGTCCCGTGGATGTCTAGCACCAACGATGAAAGTACAATTCCTTTAGTGCTAGATGTCCCTTTCTGATATGATTTAAATATTTGTTCTGAAAAATACATGATAATTTTTCATCATCCGGCTCGAACAAGAATCACAGGAGGACTCAGTCATAAGTGAGGCTTTCTTTATTCATATTGGTACCAGGTTGGGCCACACCAGGATTTTTTAAGAACAAATTTCAAGTTTTTTAGGGAACCCCTGGATTCTGAAAATCTAGTATCGACAGTCCTAGTCCTTTGCCTCTGCTTCTGCTGGGCAAAAATTTTGCGAGTTATATTAGCAGGATAAGGCCGAGTCTTTTGTTTTGTTGATCAGGCGACACCCGGATTTGAACTGGGGAGAAAGGATTTGCAGTCCCCCGCCTTACCGCTCGGCCATGCCGCCAAAACGATACAAAATAGATATAGATAGAAATCTTTTTTTTTTATTGTATTGAAATGAAAGAGAAAAAAAAATAGATTTCCAGTCACAAAATCAAAAACTCAAGGCAAATTGGAACCATTAACTATTGATTGAATTGTGAATTCATGAACAGTTCTTGGATTTGGATCTTCCATTTTCTTTTCTTATGCCATTCATTAAGGAAAGAAAATTGATACACGACTAATCAATTCTTTTCAATAATGAATCCTTTTCAATTTCAATTATAACAACATATGTGTCTATGTAAACCCCAGAACACAAATTGTTACACAGAGAGCTAGTCAAGTATATTATATTATATTCCTATATAGAATTATCGTGATTCAATTTTTCATTGAATATATTGAATAGAAAATAGAAATTATGCTATAGCGCGACCGACCCGTGTTTTCCAAGTGGAACTGCAATAAAAAATGGGATATCTGGATAGCTATCTTTGCATGCACTTAACTAAATACAACTCACTTTTCTTATGCACTTCAAGCAAATCATATTCTACTAATTTGGCTAAGAAATGGGTAGAAAGCTCTCTCTGCGAATCATTTTTTTAACAATTGAATCAATCAAATAAGTGCGAAAAGAAAACTCTATTCCTGATTATTCTGTCTTTATATCATTCATAGAGAATGGATCAAATCTGAAAAAAACTTTTTGAATACCCGGTAGAAATAGATTTAGCTAAAGATAAAGCTTTTACCGCAGCCCAATATCCTTTTCTCTTCCAAATATTTTTGCGAATACGCTTTTTTG